>CAHIKZ030001510.1:530000-537500 GCA_903632075.3 Acanthosepion pharaonis | reverse complement strand
AATTATTTTTGAACAAAGGAAATTTTTGACAAATTGTTATAAAATCAGGAGACAATTTATCATTATGTTTCATTAAACTTTGCTTTTTTTTCCAACGAAAATTTTTGTCTCTTAATACTTCTTAATTTTGGAATTTGTTTTACATTTTCATCTTTTCTGGTCAATCTCCAAATTCTTCACCTCTGTCTTTTTAGAAATACAGGTTTCCAGATTTTTCAATTTTGTTTTAGCTTGATTTTCGTGTTCCAGCCTGAATTCTTTTATTTTGGAACTCAAATTTTGCTGATGACCATCATTCTATCTTTTTTCTTTAGCTGTTTTTATAATTTTTTCATTTTTTTTGGTGCCAATTTCTTTTCTTCTATTGGTCAATGGTTCAAATGTTCAAAAATGGGTCTTTTTCCTTCTTCAAAAATCGTTACTCTTTTTCAAATTTCAGAAATCTTTCTTTTTCGAAACGTTGATTAAAAAATAATTTACAAAACGATTGAATTATCAATTCTCTTCACATTTTCTCATTTGAACGTTGTATTTATTTGAAAATATATATATTTATATATATAAATATAATTATATATTTTCCTTATTTTATAAAATATTTTTTTATTCTTTTTAAATTGTTTTTATTTTCAACGTTCTGGTTAAAGATGACTGCATAGACAATTTTTCGTCTTTCATTATTGAAATTTTATGAAATTTTTACATTATTTTTGTTCTTCAAAATTTCTTTTCGAAGAAACTAAGATCAGGGTGTATAGGGTTCTTTTTTTGAAAAATTTTTTTATATCAATAGCCATGGGCATTTAATTTACATTACCGCTTCCAACATATAATTCATGGGTCTTATTTCCTTCAACAAAAATCCTTATCATTCACCGAATGACATTCGGCCATCTTATATTATTAAAGTTAGTCTGGTCAAGAATCATCAGCATTTTTTCATTTTTTGAATAGTTCTTTTATTTTCACTTTCTTCTTTTTCAAAGGATCAATTTTATCGCACTTCCCTAAAATTTCTTATTGCAATGAGTCGAATTTGGTTTTTTTATTGTCGGGCATCAAAGCAATTTTTTTTTCTTTTCCTGAGAACCGTGACGCCTGAAACGTCATCCTACCAACCATGTTTCTTTTTTTTCAAAAACCCGCATTTGATGGGATAAAAAGTAGGATGTTCCATTTTGCAACTTTTCCATCGAGATCAAAAGGACTTTCAGTTGTGTCTGTTACCGCGTATGCCTGTCCTGCAAATCTTATCAATCAATTTTTGAATTAAAATTTGTAAAATTTTTTTAGAATGATCTTCGTTTTTTTTCCCTCTACCTATTTTTATAAAATTCTTTTTTTTCTATTTTCAAACCTTCAGATTCAAATATTTTTATGACGAAATTCCTTTTTTTCTTGGACTAAATCTTCTTCCAAGATTTTTTCGTTTTTTCGGAATATTTTCAGTTATTAGTCCCATAATTGGATCACCAACCAATCTAAGAATTCTACCTTTTTCATAATTGCATTTGAATTGAAAAATTTAGCGTTTCAAATGATTTAAAATAGTTTATTCGACAGTTAAATATTTATGAATCGATTTTTCTTTTTTTTCAACGACAATCGGCAAAGATGCTTTCCCAAAAAAAAATCTTGACCTTTTTTTCTTAAAGGTTTACTTTTATAATCCGATCTTTTTCATTCTTTTCTTTTATACAGGAAAATTTTTCCTTAATTTCTTACTATTTTAACATTTTTTATTTCTTAAATAATCAATATTTTTAAATTTCTGTTCAAATTTTTTCATTGATTTAATATTTTATCTCCTTAATTGAAAAAAAAAATTAATATTTTACGTTTATTTTTGATACGCCAGTAAATCCGGACGGAACTTGAACGGATTAAAAAACCCTGGGAAAAATTTTTGTCGATTTTTTTCTTTTCGGTTATTTTTCGAAATAATTGTCCAAATTTACATCAAAATGAAAATTCAAAAATGAAATTTTGTAAAATTTTCAACGCATTTTTTTCTTTGAATGAAGAAAACCAAATATTTTCGTTCGATCCTACATATAGGTTATATATATTCTTTTAATGCCATCCCTCCGCAGTTGAAGGTTTTAATTTCTTTTCTAATTACCTGGGAACAAATTCTTAAAAATTTGAAGGCTAAAAATTTGATGATACAGGTTGAGAATAAAATATCAAATTTTTGGAACCGGAAAAATTTTTTTTTCATTTTATTTCGTCAAAAATATAATACTTTGAGTATGTTAATTTTGTTATTTATTATTAAAATGTTTCAAAAATAATTATTAAAAATATGGGAAAACAATATCAGATTTCATTTTACAAAAAATAATTACTTTTTTCTATTTTCTTTTTCGAATTAAAGTTTTCTGTTATTTTTCGAAAAAATAAATTCTGAAATTTCACGCTTCCCAATTGTATTTTTTTTTTTTTTTTTTATAAAATTTATTATTACTGGTTTATATTAAAAATCGTTTCTTTCAAAAAAAAAAAATCTTCTGCTTAACAGAATGAATTTTTTAATGAGCACACGGTAATTTGGTATCCTCATTGATATTTTGAACAAAAAGGGTTATTTCATCAAATCCATTGTCATTATGGAAAATGGATATACTATTTACTAGATCCATATGATAGGACCCAAAATATGTGAGTTCAATACCTTTTTTAAAAAAAAACTTTCAGAGGGAATTCTATTGATATATATTTAACTCTATCGACATCCATTAAACATGGCACGGAACATTTTCTATATATATAATTATAAAATAAAGGGTTCAGTTCGAAATTACAAATTTAATTAAAAAACTGGAGCGTAATAACTTCGAAAAAGGGGAAAAATAAATATGTGGCGACAAAGATAAGGACAATAGTCAAAATAATGTAAATAATGTATACATTAGTTCTTTTTTCACTTATATATCTTTTTAATGTTAATTCATTGACATTTTTTGTTTGTATTATATATAATATATATATTTATATATATATATTCTAAAAAATGTCCCAAATACTAGGTTTCAGAAAATTTTGGAGTCTCGGATTTCTCTAAGGTGACAAAAAAAAAATGAGATAAAATATTTGGATCCTCAAATTTTTTTCTGAGATGTCGAAAATGTATTTATTTGAATAATATTATATAGCTCTGTAGGGTCTGGAAAAAAAGAACATATCCAAAGGCGTTAAGGTGCGAGAAATCGTCCAACATTTCAAAAGGAATAATAAAAAATGTGGTTTTTTTTCATTTTTTTAACGTGGACTCACATACTCTCTTTTCATGTTGTTTTCCCTTTCAGACAAAATTATTCAAAATTCGTCAAACAACGACGTTTCTAACGCCTGAATAAAAACCTTTTCTTTTTTAACGATTTTAAAATAACTCTATACCCTTTTTCTATTTTTTATATAAAATTTAATCAAGATGGGTAATATTTATACATATTATTTTTGAAACATTTAATGACAGATATTTTTTTTAACAGGAAATTAATTTCACATAAAATAATTTTGATCTGTATGTTCCAGTATAAATATAAATAAAAATATAATATATATATTTTATAAATATATATACAGGTGTCCATAAAGTTCGTGTGCACTTTAAAAATTTATAACTTTATTTGTATTTGCGATAGAAATAATTTGTAAAAAGGATTAGAAAGAAGTAAATCTATATTTTTTTAAGGTTTTATTGAAATTTTATTTTAAGTTTCCACATGTCCTCCATCATTAGCAATACAAAGGGTAATACGATTTTGCAGTACACGGAAAACATTTGCCAACCTATTTACAGTAATGCCTGAAATCACATTAGTTATTTTAGCTATACTTAAAACTAGGTACATTAAACTTTATAACATTTTTTACAGATTATTTCTATCACAAATACAAATAAAGTTATAATTTTTTTAAAGTGCACACGAACTTTATGGACACCCTTTATAAATGCATGAATTTTTTAACATTTTAAATAATATCTTTACTGAGCACGAAACATCTGATAAGTAATCCACGTACGAAGGTGTTGTTGTGACGACCGCTAACAGTAAATAAATAAATAAAAAGTAAAACTGGTGTCAGCATGGACTACATAGTGAGACTGGTTTGTCATTTGGTTTGTTTTTGTTTTACGGCATATCAAATTCAATGGATTATTTAATGGCGACAATATTTTTATTTCTGGTAATATTTTTTCTTAAAAAATGTCTAGCCGGTAATATCTTTTTTTTTTTCAAAAATATATTGCTAGTAATAAATTTTTTGAAGTATTTCAGGTATTAAAACTTCTTTATTTTATTTTACAAATATCTGACTTTAATTTTAGTTTGGGAAACTTTTACCCATTAGTTTTCTATTTAACAAGATTTTAAAGTAACCTGATGGTCAGAAAATTTTGGAAACACAGCAATTAAAAATATGGTTCCATTTTCATCTAAAAAACCTGATCATTAGGTTTGCTGTTGGTCACCTTGTTTTCAAAAGATAAAGTGACTTAAAATAAGAACCTTCCTAAAAAATTTCTTTCTAAAATTTTCCATTTTTTTTCCTTCATATCAGCACCTGAAAACTTTCGGAACGTTGGAGGTTTTCATTTCGGAAATTCAATGAAGGATCATCATTTTCTTGGTTCACAAAAAAAAAGATCAAGAGGTAAATTGTTCACGTCGCTTTTAGAAACGTTTGTTTATGATTAGTCCAATGCAAACATTTTTATGTTATCGCAAACTCGTTAAATAATTGAAAGTCCGGCCTGGGCTAATAGTCATAAAAAAATTTCTTCCTTTACTGAGTTTTGGACCCTAAATGAAGGTACCCAGCAGGTATTTTCAAAAAAAAAAGACAGCATGGTTGATCGTAAAATTTCCAAATGTCATTTTTTCCAATTGAATGTGACAGAAATATTGTAACAAGCTAGAAATGACTTTATTAATATTATTCGAATCTTGAAAAAAGTAAAAACGTTTACAAAAAAGTATTCTTTATTGATAAAATCACCTGAAACATTTTACATCAATTTAAAAATATATGTATTTAAATGGCCATTTAATTAATTCATTGTCATTAACAATTTTAAATATTTAAATTATAGATAACAATAATGTACTGATTATAAAAAAGTGGAATGAGCGAATGAATAATGATTTGGTAAATAGAAATGGCCAATATTTTCAGAATATTAATGATTTATCCAACTACAAATAAAAAGATGTTTGGACTATATTAAATTCCAATTGTGAAGAAACTAAATTTTGACATAACAAATAACATATATATTAATTTATATATATGTTATGAAATGAATGTAAATTTGTGTTGTGTTTGTTGTAAGAGAGAGAGATTTTAAAAAGAAAATATATATATATATATATATATATATATATATATATAAACAAATATATGTATTAAACAAAACAATTTTAATGGATAACGGTCTATAACATTTGGATGTGTAAAAACGTTGATGTCTGTTCTTTTGAAATGAATGTTCATACGTACAAATTATGTATAATGATTATAAGTTCTCTCATTAATGGGGAAACGGTTCTTCTAAAAGAGAGGATATATTATATCGCTGAAATGAAAAAATGAAAATATAAAACGAAAATTATTTCGCCCAGTATTTATGAGTCCTCGAGCGACCCTAGTTTTTTGGAAATTAAGGCGGAAGTAACCGACAATTTATTAAAATTTTAAAACATGGCGGTTGACTCAGAAATAATTCCGTTTTATCAGGTTTCTCGGTTTGTCAATTTGTTCGAGAACCATTTATTTTTGTTTGGTAGCCGATATGTTTTCATCTTGAATTTTCTGTGTTCGAAAACCGATTTGTTCACGTGTAAGACGTTATAGAACCGTTTTTTGTCTGTATAAGATAGATTCTAGTATTGAATAAAATGTATTTGTAGTTTATTTTTGGAAGAATAATATCGATGAATAAAAATGAAAATTGTTTATGACTCAAACTATTTTTTTTTGTTCTTACTATTGGACATTCATCATCATAAATTGGCCTTAAAAGAGGAAAAATCAAATTTTTAGTTCCATTTCGCTTTTTCGGCACGTTTGTGGCTGATAAAGCCAATTCAGGGAAAAATTATATTCGGTCGCAAAAAAGTTGAGCTAAAAGTTCGACCTGGGTTCGATAGCATAACGATAAAGTACTTCCTCCTCTGCCTTTTGTTCATAAGAGCGACCCTGCAGGTATTTTCAAAGAAGGAGACAGCATGGTTGATGGTGAAACGCCAGACGTTACGGTTCTCAGCTAGAGTTGACCAATGGCAATGGTTGATGTGGTTACTTGTATAAAGTTTTACAAATAAATATATTACATTATTCGAATCTTGACCAAAGTAAGCGTCCATTGCATTCTGTATTGATCAACTCCGGTGGTTCCTGTTTAGATCAGTTACAAAGAGCCTGGTGTACTAATGGCCATTTACTTATACTTCATCGACAATCACAAAATACCGCTAATAGCAGTACAATAATGTACGATTATATCATATTCCACTGTATTCATAATTCGATGTTTGAGTTGATTTCATTGATATGGAAATATTCTTCGACGAGACAATTTATTATGAAGTTATGCCCGTAATATATAAGGTAGAAATGTTTGGTGAATGAACGTACATGTATGAAATAATGTTCATGGCGTCTCCCACAAATGGAAGACATATCTAATGATCTTCCAAAAAGAAAACATTGTAGTCGTTGAAATGAAGAAATGAAAAATCTAAAACGAGGGCGAAAAGTCGCCCAGTTATTTATAGTATAGGAGATTTACCCTAGTGACAATATTTGGGAATTAAGGAGGAAGAATCCGACAACAGTATATTCAATGTATTCATATCTCGATGTTTGAGATGATTTCATTGATATGGAATTATTCTTCGAATAGGTAATTTATTATGAAGTTATGCCAAATGGTATATAAATCTAGAACTGGTTTTTTTTAATTTTTTATTATCAGTTTATTTGATAATGTGAATCTTTTTATGTAACTTATTGGTTATCACACTGTGGTCGAGGTTAGCCTATCGATAAACATCCCTCAGAATCTGAGGTCTCTGTTTTAGAATTGTATTATAAGACGAACGCCAATTTTTAAAGCCAATGCAGGTGTAAACGGTCGAAGCAGTTGCAGCTGAAAGTTCGGCCTGGGCTCGATAGAATAACGGTACAGTACTTCCTCCGCTGCCCCTTGTTCCTGAGAGCGGCCCTGCAAGTATTTTTAAAGAAGGAGACAGCATAGTTGATGCTGAGACGCCAGGCGTTACGGTCCTCAGCTAGAGCTGACCATTGGCAATGTTTGATGTGACAGGCACCAAAGGTTTTTTTTCAGGCAATCTTTGAATCGCTTCTTTGGTGTCCCTCCGCCGCGATAGCCAGTGGAGAATTTCAAAAAATATACAATCAAGTTTTTTGGAAAAGCAATGATTCTTCCATCCTTAAACCTGTCTAAACCAAAGTAAAAAAAAAGAAAAT
>CAHIKZ030001510.1:522500-527500 GCA_903632075.3 Acanthosepion pharaonis | reverse complement strand
AAGCGTTCACTCTAATAATAATAACAATGTCGGATTAAGAAATAAATCCATTAATTCGTTAGAAACACACACATACACACAAAAGAGAAAAAAAATCAGCCTAACACCAATAATAAGACCATCTCAACCAGGACATGAATGACATCGATGGTATGAAAATAGCGAAAAATGAAAAATACAGCAGTCAGGTGCTGAAAATTCCTGAAGAGTGAACTCAACAATTATGGAAAAGTTCGTCTACGAAACTCTAAATTCGCAGTGTTGAATCACCTAAGTAACAAAGGTTATTTGTATTAATCCCGTGTATATATATATATATATATATATATATTACTGGACACTCCTATCGGTTTTCCGATTTATAAGGGTCAAACAATTCAGTTCCTAGGAACTGAACAGCCAGACAACGTGCACATATGATTTGATTATATTGGTGAAGGCTTTGTGCAGAACCAACCACACATTTTGAAAGGCCGAATACAGAGACCTAGTACAAACGAACCTCAGCAGGTTTTGAATTCAGAGTTGTCCTTCTCCAAGACCAGTTGCCATCCATTGCTATAGAATCCAGTTTATCCTCCTATTTACCCATGAGGGGCAGGGGAGAGGATTCATACCTTATCCAAGGGTATTAGCACGTAAGTGAATGTAATGGATTCGACTGGAATTAGAACTCAGCTCTCTGATTTCTCAGTCAAAACCACTATCTATTACTCCACCTTACATCTATCTATTTATATCTCTGTCTCTCTCTCTCTCTGATATATATATATATATATATATATATATATATATATATATATATATAAATTTTTGAGAAAAGAGAGAGAGAGAAAAAGAGAGAGGGGGTGTGATGTATAAATTGTCTAAATTGCGTAAAAATGGAAATAACATTGATTTATTCAATAAAATCGCCATTAGGTTTAACCACGCCCTCCAGATGACTTCAGAATCTCCTGCATCTCTTCTGGACGGTCTCCTTGGTTAAGTTTGTGAAAGCTGCCATAATCCTTGCCTTCAGTTCATCTTTGGTGTTTACAAGGAGTTCTGTTGATCTCTTGCTAACTGCGCCCCACACATAATAATGAAGTGGGATGCAATCTGGGGAGTTAGGTGAACATATATAAGGGGGTGATGTGATCACAGAAATGGTCTGACAGCCATGACTAGGTTCTCCTGCTTGTGTAGCATGCTGCAGAGTCCTGTTGCCAGATACAGGGTCCTCCAGCAGCCACCC
The DNA here is from genome assembly GCA_903632075.3 of Acanthosepion pharaonis. Classification (NCBI taxonomy): domain Eukaryota; kingdom Metazoa; phylum Mollusca; class Cephalopoda; order Sepiida; family Sepiidae; genus Acanthosepion; species Acanthosepion pharaonis. Next base: position 526,263 of record CAHIKZ030001510.1, on the reverse strand, counting down.
TCTTGACCCATGGCAGCATTATATCCTGAAGACACTTGATTTTGGTTTCCGTGTTGATTGTGAGGAGCTGTGAGAAGATGAATGGAGGTTTAACTGCACCATCATTAGTGTTCGTATTCTTCGTACTCACCTTTAGACTCATCTAACTCTTTCTGAATCCTCTGCACTGTGCTCAGATTGACACGCAAACACTTTGAAATGTTCGTATTGGAGCTTCCGGCACGAATGCTAAGGAATATATCAAGCCGTTTCGAAATTTCTGGTGGAGTGAATTGCGTCATGGTAGCCTTTTTTTTTCTTTTTTTTTTTTTTTTACAGACGGTGCCCAACTGACCCGACTATACTTTGCAGTCGACAAAATCAAAAAGAAACAAGGCGCATGCGCGAAATTAAAAGTATAAAATAGCGACAATTTACCCATCGCACCCTCTATAAGTCGCCAGGTGATCGCTTATACAATACTGATTTCTATACAAACTTTGTTCATATCTCTTCATACGAACTATTTCCGATATTTAGCGCTTTCCCTCATTTTTATATAGTTCCTTAATTCAACACACCCGTCTGACACACACAAATCCATATATATATATATATATATATATATATATATATATTATATAAAAATTTTTGATAATTTTTCGATTAGTTCTGAAATGTATTGCTTCAACTTTTGATATTTATTCTTGTCTTCTTCGCCTTTCTCACTACTCACGAAAACCTGTTCTCTCGATAAGCTGGTCTCCACGTAAAGAAGCCATATTTCCCCAACGGTTGACAGGTGAGGCTAATGTCCCGGAACTTATAACTCAGCTTGCACATTCAAGAAACCGTTCAACTGGCGACCGGTGTTATATATACGGACAAGGCCACTTTTGGGTCAGTTGCTCGGCCGGAATCCTGGGAAGCATCGCAGTCGCTTTGCTTGTTAGAAGATCCTAAAATAGAGCCTTCGCCAAAAGTTTAAAGTGGCCAGTGATTGGTCAAATGTTGACAAGGTCAATAGGTTTGTTCTACGCATGCGCGAAGTCTTTCAACCGGTGATTATCAAACTGCGAGTAAAGACCGTTGTGAGTTTTCAAGACATTACTTCTGATCGTTAAGGAAGTGCGTTAAGGAAATAAAGCTATTATATTCTCCAAATTTATTTTCCTTCTTCTTCCCATCAGGACGTGGACTATCATGGGCCTCCACATTTTCTTTTCCGTTGCAATGTGTGTCTCGTTATAATCTCTACCATTCCCTGTTCTACCATCCATGTACACAATATTATAAGTACACCTATCCCCCAGTTCACACTCCTCGCCGGTTTTTCAAACCGGAGTAGATGTTTATCCTCTCTTTCCTTTTTAGGATTGGGTTTCCGGTTCCTTCTAAAATCTACTCCAACTCTCTACATCTGATACATCTGCTTAAACTATGTCAACTTACTATTCATTTGTTATGTTTTTCCTGAATAGGAGTAGATAGGTTCGCTTATCGTCCGGTTCACACTTCTCCCCGGGATTTTTAACAGTAGTAGCGGTTTATCCATTGTTTCTTGCTTGGGACTGGGTTTCCGGTTCCTTCTAAAGTCTATTTCAACCCGAATCTTCTAACGTCTCCGACTAAACTGTGAAATTTTTTTTTTTATTTTTTTAAATTTATTTTCCTAAATAGTAGTTAGGTTGGCCTATCGCCCGGTTCACACTCCTCCCCAGTTTTTTTAAACAGCAGTAGAGGTTTATCCTTTTTTTGTTGTTGTTTGGGATTGGGTTTCTGGTTCCTTCTAAAGTCTACGTCAACCCGAAAATTCTAACGTCGACTAAATTGTGAAAATTTATTTTTTATTTTTTTAAATTTATTTTCCTGAATAGGAGTAGATAGGTTCGCCTATCGTTCGGTTCACACTCCTCCTCGTTTTTTTTGGTTTTTTTTAACTGTAATAGAGGTTTATCTATTGTTTCCTGTTTAGGATTGGGTTTCCAGTTCCTTATAAAGTCTTCTCATTCTCTCTCACTCCCGGTCGACCCTTGCGTCTTATCAGCATTATCGCCTTGCTTGGGGCGAATTGATTATAGGTTACTCGCTGTTTCTGTCTTGCCTTCAATATGTCCTGTGCGTGTAAGAGTCACCAAACCTTCTTTTCTCGTTGTTTGTATCCAGAATGTCAGTTGTCTCCTTTTCGTTATTTATTTTCCTTAAAGCTTCCTTGTTATTCACATACTTAGTGCATTTTGCACCGCCGCTGGGTTCACCATTTCCCTCCATCTCACAACTGTGGTTCATAAATTATACATTCAAGGAAGAATAAATAATCGATTTCCTTTTCAATACTGGGATGTTCAGGATACCATGACCCTCCTATCAGAAGTTAAAGTGGTAGGATCTACAAGCCAGAAGATGGTTTGAATTCAGAAGTTTCCTTTTCCTAGGCTGATTGGCAACGAAAGCTATAGGAACCAGTCAGTTCTCTCAGAAGTCAAAGTGGCAGGATCTGCAAGTTAACATGTGGTTTGAATACAGAGTTTTTCCATCTCCTCGAGTCTGTTCTCTCGAAATTTAAAGAGGCAGGACCTAAAAGGAAACAGGTGGTTTGAATTCAAAGTTTAAAAATCTTCTAAATGGCTGCCAATAATTTGAATTGGACCAATTTTTGTAAACTTTTCTCAAAAAGTCAAAGAAAAAGGATCTGCAATGGTAACATATGGTTTTTATTTCCAGAGTTTTGCTTCTCCTAGACTGGTTGTCAACCAAGGCTTGCCAGTCACTAAATAAACTATTTAAAACAAGAGATGGGAGAACCGATGGATTCATGCCTTTCCCAAGGTTATTTGCACGTATCCGGCAAAGCAAAATGATTTTCTTTATATTCTATTTTGACCTTATACGAATATTTCCAAAAATTAATATTTCTGTTTCCTTTCGGATTTTATTGGGGTCGTTTTTTCCCTATTCTGATAAATATAACATATAATCCAGAGATTACATTGTGCCTTTTTATAAAACATATATATATATATATATACACAATATTTATGTATGTATATATATATATATATATATATATATATATATATATATATATTCTTTTATTAATAAAAAATTATCGCTGTACTATTGTATTGAGCACTATTCTTAAATTAATAAAAGGTTTATCCTGTTTTTCCATTTATGTATTTTATAAAATATATATATATATATATATATATATATATATATATATATATATATATATATATATATATAGAAAATTTTGTTTTTTTTTTTTTTTATGATGAATCTTAATTCTTTAGTTAATATTTAATAAGCTTGTGTCGTGTTCTACAAATTGTTAAATATTTGAGCTAAACAATTTTTTTTAAAATATTGCAATTCCAAAAAAAAAAAATGAAAAATTTTTTCAATTTATTTCAAAAGTAAACAGTTACAAAGTGTATGGATTTGAAATTTAATGAAAAATTCATACATTTCATTGAAATAGATGTACAAAACTATTTTCCCTTCTTTCTTTCATTTTCTCACTGAAACCAAGTAGCGTCCCTGGTAAGCCATTCCTGTCGTTCCATGCGATCAAAACGGAATAGTCGATGATTTATGCAGAAATGACGGGGAATAACTCTTAAATAAGGTAAAGAAAAGACAATGAATTATAATAAAATGTGAGTGTGTAAGTGTGTGTGTGTGTGTGCGTGCGTGTGCAACGTTGCTTCAACATCGTCATGTTATTTGTTTCATTCTTAGGTATATTATTATGCGTGTGGGCAATATGCGAAAGGATATT
>CAHIKZ030001510.1:512500-517500 GCA_903632075.3 Acanthosepion pharaonis | reverse complement strand
GCAGGAAATAAAAGCAAAACGATAATGAATGTCTGTGATGAGAACAAAAACTAAAAGAGAATAAAAATAATTCCTTCTTTTTTTTTTCTTTTTGAATTTATTTACACTTCTGGTTTGTTGTTCTTTGTTCAGATTCTTCAGTTATCTTTTTGGTCGTGTGTCTTGTATTTTTTTTTTTTTGTTTGTATTTTTTAAAATGAGTCAGATATTTATTATCTGCAAAGAATTCTTTGTTTACACTTTCCTAAAATCTTCGTTTTCGATTTAGCGTTTCTCTTAATCGATTTCTTCGAAAGTTTTGCAAATTTGTGTCTTCTTTAATAACTCGTCTTAGTTTTTGTCTTCGTGTGTTAGTTTCTTTCGTCAATTTGTTGCCTGGTTATATAAATATCTCTTCCCGCTTTATTTTCTTGATGCCTTCCTTCATTTATCGCCATCTTTCTTTAATAACATTCACCTTTTTATAAATGTCTGTTCCCGCTTTAGTCTGTCGTCTTCTTCATTCAATTTTTTACCCTCTTAACATTAATTACCCGAACTTATGTAAAAATCTGTTTCCCATTTACTTTCTCGTCTTTTTCCTTCAAATTTTGCCCCACTTTCTTTAATTACCCCCAGCGTTATAGAAATGTCTCTTCCTCCTTTCGTTCCTCGCTTTTTTCATTCAATGTTTTGCTCTCTCTTTAATTACACCCATCTTTTTATCAATGTCTATCCCCCATTTAACTTCTCGTCTTTTTCCTTCAATTATTTGCCCTCTTTCTTTAATTACCCCAAGCGTTTTATAAATGTGACTTCATCCTTTAGTTTCTCGCCTTCTTCATTCAATTTTTGCCCCCTCTCTTTAATTACACCCATCTTTTTATCAATGTCTATTCCCCCTTTTCTTTCTCGTCTTCTTCCTTCAATTTTTTGCCCTCTTTTTTTTAATTACCTCCACCTTTTTATAATTGTCACTTCCTCCTTTAGTTGCTTGTCTTCTTTTTACTATTTTTTACCGCCTTTCTTTAATTGCACCCACTTTTTAGAAATGTTCCCCTTTTTACTTTCTGGTCGTCTTCCTCTTTCAAGTTCTTGCCCCCTTTCTTTAATTACCCTCGGCGTTTTAGAAATATCTCAACCTCCTTTAGTTTCTCGCCAACTTTCTTCAAGTTTTTGCCCCCTTTCTTTAATTACCCCTGACGTTTTAGAAATATCTCAACCCTTTTTAGTTTCTCGCCTGCTTTATTCAATTTTTCACCTCCCTTCTTTAATGTCTCGCCTCCTTTTTTTAAATTTCTTTCGTCAGTCTTGTCTTCTTTCCTCAATTTCTCGCCTTCTTTCTTGAAGTTCTCGTTTTCTTTATGCAATTTACCCGCTTTATTTTTTTAAATCTAAATTTCTTTTTGTCTTTCTTCATCTACTCACCATTTTTCGATAATTTCTCATTTTTGCCTTTAATTAAGACTTCTTTTAAGAAATTTTCTTCGTATTTCTTTTCGCCATTTTTTAAAATGACACTTACTCTTCTTTTCATTCCTCTCCCTCATTTTTTTTCATTTCTCGATTTCTTTCTTTAATTAGCTGCCTTTATTTGATCATTTCTTGTCTTCCATTTTTAGTTACACGTCCTCATTTTTTTCTAGTCGACTGTTTCTCATCCCCGCCTCACTTTAAGCACCCTCCTACATTGTTCCGTTTGTTGTCCTCATCTTTGTTGCCATATTCACAACGTTTCGGCGGTTGTGCATTCCGGCCTTCTTCCGTATCTGTCTATATTTCTGAGATGAGATATTGTAACTATTTACACTTTTCGGACTGTTGTCCTCATCTTCGTTGCCATGTTCACGGTTTTTCGAACGTTGTACGCTCCGGCCTTCTTCAGTATATGTTTATATTTTTGAAATGGGGTATTGTAACTATTTACACTATTTACATTCTTCGGACTTTTGGCCCCATCTTTGTTGCCATATTCACGACATTTCGGCTGTTGTACTCTCTGGCCTTCTTCAGTATCTGTCTATATTTCTAAGATGTGGTATTGTAACTATTTTCACTATTTACGTTGTTCCGACTGTTGGCCTCATGTTTGTTGCCACATTCACGACGTTTCGCTCGTTGTACGCTCCAGCCTTCTTCAGGATCTGTCTATATTTCTGAGAAGAGGTATTGGAACTATTTACACTATTTACATTGTTCGGACTATTGTCCTCATCTTTATTGCCAGATTCACGACGTTTCGGCCGTTGTACGCCCTGGCCTTTTTGCCGTATCTCGCAGTTTTCCGCGCTAAGACCACATGACGTCGAAGCACCAGTTCTTGCACGATCACCGAAATTAAGCAACTTCGAGCCTGGTTAATAACTAGATGGGTGACCACTTTAGAATACCAGATATGCTTGAAGGTGTAGGTGCTGTAGCCGATAATGTCTAGGAAATTATTAATCGGATTGGCGAATTCCAATTCGAGTCGCTTTCGTTATATTCAATTACTCTTGGGAAAGTTATGTATCCACTTCTTCTTGCCCCATCAATGGGTTTAGATAGTAAGTATTGTATCAGAACATCGTTATTCTCTCCAAAAGACTGTTAATACAATATTCACTCGCAACAAGAAACGAAGAGTTATTCTTACAATCCAAAAAATATGATTCTGCTTTAAATGACGGTTAAGCAACGTCGAGCCTGGTCAGTATCTAGATGGGTGACCGTTTAGGAATACCAGGTTCTGTAATCTTGGATATGCGGGTGGTGTAATAGACTTACGGCCAAATCACGTTCAAACATTGGTTCCTGTACGATCACAATTGTTAAGCAACGTCAAGCCTGGTCAGTAGCAAGATGGGTAACCGCTTGGGAATACCAGGTGCTGTAAGCTTGGATATGCGGTTGGCGAGATGAATAATGGTTCAGAGACACGAATTCCAATTCCCATTACATTCGTTATTTTCATTTACGCGCAATATCCGTAAGATATGAATCCCCCTTCTCCCCCAGACATGGGTTAAATAGTAAGACTGATATCTACGAAAATCTGTTAATACAATATTCACTCGCAAAAAGAAAAGAATAATTATTTAAATAACTTATAAAAGGTTTATAAAAAATAACAAATCAATCACCATTTTCTTAATACTTCGCATTTTTCTTTTAATTATTCGTCATTTTAAAATTTCTCTTTGTCCTTCAAATTCTCGAATTTCTTCTTTTTAATTGTGCGCCTAATTTTTTAAAAAATTATTTTCAATTTCTTTATAATTCCTCGTCTTCCATCTTTATTTTCTCCCTTCCTCTAATTTTGTCTCTGTATTAATTTTCATCTTCCACATCGTCTATACGATTTATATTCTTTCTCTTTCACCTATTCTACTTTTTATCTTTTGCTTTCAATCGTTATTATTATTATTATTATTATTATTATTATTATTATTATTATTTTTTTGGTTCGTATTTTTTCTTTTCTATTTTCACTTCCGGTCCGTTTTCATCAATATGGCAGACGACATTTTGTTTTCATTCATCTCTTTTTCCTACACTTTATCCTCCATTTGTTTTCGTCCTTCGATTATATTCCGAGTTTTGTATACTACTCTCTGTTATATACTTTTTTGTTCCTTCTTTATTTGTTCTTTTAAATCCGATCCATTCTCTTTTCCTTTCAGTTTCAGACATTCTATTTTATTTTCCTTCTTTTATTTTACTTCAGAAATTGCCTTTCTTACATTTTTAGGGCCGTCCTGCGTATGACGATAAACTACATCCGCGTCCGGGGTACGACGATAAACTACGTCCAGCAGCAAGGCCTCTGATCAGGAGGTTTTGAGGAGCGTGGAACCGCCTCTTAATTGCTGGTGTTCCCAGGTCCAACCTGACCCGGGGTTGTAGCACCTGTTAGGGTCCCAGCTATGGTCAAATAGTTAACCCCATACTAAGGTAAAAAGCATTATGAAAGTGTAAAAATAGGTTTTAATACCAGAAATAATTTGTAAAAAATTATTACCAGAAATAAACTTTTGAATAAAAAAACTGTTACCAGCAATATATTTTTGAAAAAAATATTACCAACAATACATTTTTAACATAATCTTACCAGCTATATATTTTTGAGGAAAAAAATATTACCAGAAATAGATTTTTGACAAAACAAAATATTACGAGGAAAAAAAAAAATGTCGACATTAAATAATCTATAGAGGTTGATATACCGTAAAGCAAAACAAAACAAAGAAACATTTTTAGGGAAATGTCCTTGCGTTGTTATTCTTCCGTTTCTTTATTTTATCGCTAAGTCTTGCAGATGGCCACAGCAATGGTGTCACATTTGAGGATTGAACTCACTACCTCAATCAATAAGGGTGGGTATAATATTATTTAATTTATATATATATATATATATATATATATATATATATATATATAAACTTTCTAATGACGGAAGTGGAAGATGTGCTTCGTTAACTGCATATCGGAATAAACATTTTAGTAGCATCGTGATTTCCCACCTTTTAACGTTGAAACAAGATGTACAGTTTTGTAGTGGATATGTGCATGTTCTAATGCAACATTGCATGAGAAAAAATGTCTTCTTCTACTTTTGTATTGAGCCCTGTTTTAAATTATTGTTTAGAACTCTGAAATCTTACTCTTCCTTCTTTTATATTTGTATATATATATATATATATATATATATATATATATATATATATATATATATATATATAAAAAGAATGTAAAGAGACGAAAATAATATATAAAATAAATTCTAAGGTTCAGAGTAATAATTCAAAAGAGAGCTCAATACTGACAGTAGAGCAATAATTATTTATTATAATCTTTTCATACATACAAAAGCAGTTTACTTACTACAAAGATGCAACTTAAGCACTATTGTTTCACTCCGTCAACTGTTTGCTTCAGGTATATTTTTTTCTGAAACAAATGGAAAAAAAGGAAGTGACGTTTCACATACGGCTTTCTTACAAACAGAATTGTTCATAACCATTTTGGTTCTCACCAGTCGA
>CAHIKZ030001510.1:485000-510000 GCA_903632075.3 Acanthosepion pharaonis | reverse complement strand
GTTTTTTTTTTTTATAAATAACTACTTGAAAATAAAGAGGCTATATGTGTCACTTGACTTAATAAATAAATAGATACACGCTGATTTGCTGCCGTAAAATATTCTGAAATAAATGCGAGGAAGAAACAAGTATAATAAAAAAATATACTTATCATTTTGAAAAAAAAAAAAAAAAACTACATCTGTTTTAAACTATTACTCCAAATTTTCATGCAGTGTTAACTATGAAGCCCAGTGGAACAATAAACCTTTTTTACACTCTTTAGTATTAATTATTAGTTTTGTATTCAAAGTACATTTTTGGAAAGACATTCCTTTTTTATTGTAAAGAAGTAAAACATATATCTATTGATATCGTTAAAATAATTTATTATCATAATCTAAATTAGGATATATTTGCATTAAGGAAATTTTTGTGATTTTTATTTGATTTTTTGAACCGGAAATTTTTTTTACATATTCTTAAATAATAATTAATAAAAATATATACTTATTATTTAAAAAAAAAAGAATACACCTGATATAAGGTATCACTTCAAATTTTCATGCAATTTGTTGACTATAAAACCCAATGGAACAATAAACCTTCTTTTTCCTCTTCAGTATTAATTATGAATTTTGTATTCGAAGTAGATTTTATGTAAGAAATGTTTCTTATAATATAACGAAGTAAAACATATATCTATTGATATCGTAAAATAATTTATTGTTATTCTTAATTCAGGATATATTTGCGTTAAGGAGGTTTTGTTGTTTTTCATTCGTTTTCTGCCCGGAATTTTTTATTTATTATTGACAAATAATTAATAAAAAAATATACTTATTTTAAAAAGACTACACCTGCTTTAAGCTATTAATCCAAATATTCACGCAATGTGATAACTATGAAGCCCAGTGAAACAATAAACCTTATTTTACCTTCTTCAATTAGAAATTAAAATGTGTAATCTATACAAATAAATGCGAATGTCAGTGTGTCACACTTTTCAACTTTACTCCTAACATATCAAACCATTTTGGAATCAGGCCGACTCTGTGAGCAAATTAAAAGCATTCCGAGCTGAATCCGGACCCACAATGATTACGCTCGTCTCCAGAGGAAAGAACAAAATAAATCGGGAATCACAGAAGAATGGTAAAAGTAGAGAAATGGAACAATAAATCTTCTTTTCCTGTCTTTCAATATAATTTAAAATGTGTAAATAATAATAAAATCAATAATATTGTTACCTCATCATTTTATATTATGAACTGCATTTAAAATAAAACCAACAGTCTTAAGTGTGGTTTAGTGTAAATAAAAACATTCTAGTCTCTTAAAAATCAAATACCAGTGGTCGATATTTGATTAAGAGAAAATTAGTAAAATTATTAATTGCAGAAAGATATTATTTATCTTACACGTTAAAAAGTCTTACAAAGGTCTTGCGCGTGTGATGAAATGACGAGTTAAAATGAACTCTTATTGAACACTCCCCCACCAAAAGCAAATTTCTCTTCCAGTCAAACAATCCTGTCTTGAAATCTTCATGATTTTTCTCTATTTCTTCTCATGTCTTCCTCCCAATCATTGTCTAGACGCCAAATATCCTTTGCCAAAGAGAACATTCTTATCAGCGAAAAGAGCTTCCTCTTCATGTCGATCAAAGCCTCTCTTTTGTCTTTAAGATTTATTTCAACAAATAAGGGTGGAGGACATTAAAAAAAAAGATGAAAGAACAAAATAAATCGAGAATCACAGTAGAATAGAAAAAGTAAAATTATTCTTTTAACATGTCTCTGTCGACTGAACCTTTCTTCAGACACACCCTTTTCTTTCAGAGAATGCCATTAACTTCGATTCGTTGAAGTTCCATAGCATCCACTCGATGTCAGCTTCGCAATTTGTTGCATCGTTTCCCTTTGCAATCAGTCAAAATTCCTTTTACTAATGTCAGGGTCCTGTCACTGGATCTAACCAACGCCTTTATCCACTGTGCCATGTCTCCTTGGCACAGTGGATAAACTGATAACTGACATCCATTAAACATGGCACGTGGAACTAAAACAGTCTACCCCACTGAGCGAAATAAAGGGTTCAGTTCAACATTCCAACCACCTGAAGAAGGCCGGAGCGTACAACGGCCGAAACGTTGTAATAAATATGGTGACAAAGATGAGGACAATAGTCCGAATAATGTAAATAGTGTACATAATACCTCATCTCAGAAATATAGACAGATACTGAAAGGCCGAAACGTTGTGATAAACATGTCAACGAAGATGAGGACAATAGTCCGAATAATGTAAATAGTGTACATAATACCTCATCTCAGAAATATAGACAGATACTGAAAGGCCGAAACGTTGTAATAAATATGGCGACAAAGATGAGGACAATAGTCCGAATAATGTAAATAGTGTCCATAATACCTCATCTCAGAAATATAGACAGAAAATGAAAGTTTTCAAAACAGACTTTTAAAATCTTCTAGAATTGGAAGAAAAGCATGGATCCAGTTAAAAAAACATTCGGTATAGGCGAAAAAAAAAAATGAACGTAAATTGGGTTGTGTTTAGTTTAGTTTCACACAATACTGCCTGTTTCTACAAAACCAAAACATTAACTTACGAAATCTTTTTAAATACCCTTATTATATCGAGACTTATATATGGATGCCATGCTTGGCGCTAAACTCTTTCAAAAATATCAAAACTCTCAGATGTATACGACCGCTTCCGAAGATCAACGATTTAAGATGACTTCAAATGAAGCCTGAAAACTGGCGCTACAGAATCACAAAGAATTGCAAATAAAAATTCCATCACTTGAGGATATTCAACAGCAACAACAACTAAATTTAATAGCGCATCTAACTCGAAGAGAAAAGAATGACATAATGAAGATGTTGACATTCCACACTACATCAAACAAAAGGTTAGGAAGGAAACTTCATCAAATCTAAAAAGAGCAATGAGAGCAACTTGACTTGAGAAAACTATTTTCATGAAAAAATTGTTTTAAGAGAACGATTTTATAAATTTCACCCGACAATGGCACTGGCTGATCGGTCAATGAATGCCGAATGTTTCCTTATAAGGAAAGAGGCTAATATTACCATTACCATATGGAAAAATGCAAGCGAATATATGAAGACCGATTTTTACCAGTTCTGTTCACAAAAGAATAGCTTCTTCTTTTTCTTTATGTGCCGTGTCCCTTCAGGATGTAAGCGATCATGGCTCTCCACAATTTCCTGTCCTTTGTAGCTCTTTATAAATTTTGTCTTTTTGTTATCTCTCCTAAACCTTGTTCCGCCATCCATTTACTCAAGCTCATTCTTCTTCTATGTGCCATGGCTCTTCGGGACGTTGGCGATCACAGCTCTCCACAATTTCCTATGTAGTTCTTAATAAATTTCGTCTTTTTATCTCTCGTAAACCTTATTCCGCCATCCATTTACTTAAGCTCATTTTTTTTTCTTGTATATGCCGTGTTCATTCTGGACGTTGGCGATCATGGCTCTCCACAATTTCCTATGTAGCTCTTAATAAATTTCGTCTTTTTTTTATCTCTCCTAGACCTTGTTCTGCCATTCATTTACTTAAGCTCATTTTTTTCTTCTGTATGCTGTGTTCCTTCTGGTCGATGGCGATCATGGCTCTCCACAGTTTCCTGTCCTTTGTCTCTTTTAATAAATTTCGTCATTTTGTTATCTTTCCTAAACCTTTTTCCGCCATCAACTTAATCTTTCTTCTTCTTTTATGTTATGCGTTGTTTTTCTATGTCCCTTTTGCCTTCGGATTTCGGTGTCATCTTTTCCGTCTCCTGTCAAAACATTTCCCAGATATTTAAATTTCGGCACTTGACATTTTGACATCTTCGATTTGTAATTTCCATTTTGGGCTCATCCTTTCTTCCCGCTTTCCTTCACTAGGTCATCTGCATACCTTATTTTGTTAAGATTGCGACCTCCATTATTAAATCCTGGTAGGAATTATAATCCTCCCAGAATCGTCTCGCTGTACAGGTTGAATATGTCCTGTGCTCTTCTTTAAACCGGAAAAACCATACGAATAATTTGTTTCTTCTCGAAAAAACGACATCATTGTTGAAAGGAATCTGGATAAAATCTTTAGTTTAGAGTCTTTAGGATTAGAAGATGAAGATGCCTTGTGTGTTTTTGAGAACAACATGGTCGAAAGGAATCTGGATAAAATCTTTAGGATTAGAAGATGACGATGCCTTGTGTGTTTTTGAGAACAACATGGTCGAAAGGAATCTGGATAAAATCTTTAATTTAGAGTCTTTAGGATTAGAAGATGAAGATGCCTTGTGTGTTTTGAGAACAACATGGTCGAAAGGAATCTAGATAAAATCTTTTAGTTTAGAGTCTTTAGAATTAGAAGATGACGATGCCTTGTCTGTTTTTTTTTTTAACATGGTCGAAAGGAATCTGGATAAAATCTTTAGTTTAGAGTCTTTAGGATTAGAAGATGACGATGCCTTGTGTGTTTTTGAGAACAACATGGTCGAAAGGAATCTGGATAAAATCTTTAATTTAGAGTCTTTAGGATTAGAAGATGAAAGATTTGTGTGTTTTTGATTCGAAAGAATCTGGATAAAATCTTTAGTTTAGAAGAAGATGACGCCTTGTGTGTTTTTGAGAACAACATGGTCGAAAGGAATCTGGATAAAATCTTTTGTTTAGAGTCTTTAGGATTAGAAGATGACGATGCCTTGTGTGTTTTTGAGAACAACATGGTCGAAAGGAATCTGGATAAAATCTTTAATTTAGAGTCTTTAGGATTAGAAGATGAAGATGCCTTGTGTGTTTTTGAGAACAACATGGTCGAAAGGAATCTAGATAAAATCTTTAGTTTAGAGTCTTTAGAATTAGAAGATGACGATGCCTTGTGTGTTTTTGAGAACAACATGGTCGAAAGGAATCTAGATAAAATCTTTAGTTTAGAGTCTTTAGGATTAGAAGATGACGATGCCTTGTGTGTTTTTGAGAACAACATGGTCGAAAGGAATCTGGATAAAATCTTTAGTTTAGAGTCTTTAGGATTAGAAGATGACGATGCCTTGTGTGTTTTTGAGAACAACATGGTCGAAAGGAATCTGGATAAAATCTTTAGTTTAGAGTCTTTAGGATTAGAAGATGACGATGCCTTGTTTGTTTTTGAGAACAACATGGACGAAAGGAATCTGGATAAAATCTTTAGTTTAGAGTCTTTAGGATTAGAAGATGACGATGCCTTAATTCTGTAAAGCTACTGACAAAACTCCCGCCATGCTTGTGACTTCAAAAATACGAATGTTTTCTGGTAGGATTATAAGTGATTCCGGTAGTTTTAAGATGACTGTTTAAATATTCATTTATCTTAAATCAACGTAGTCGGAGCACCAGAGAAAAACAGCTGATCAGAACAGTTTTCACAAAAATATATGCAGCAAAGACAGAGGGAATACACTCCAGAGACGGATATGCAATGTGATAGGTCCTGACCTGGCATCTCGTCTACAGTCACTCTCTCACTGACGTGCAGTGGCTTCCCTCTGTCTTTTCTACAAATATTTTCATGGCAATTGCTGTGACGAGCTACTTTTACTGCTTCCAAAACTGCATGAATTTAAGCGTGCTACTAGCTTGGCATCTCGGTCGCACCCGTTCACTGTGGAAACGGTTAATTGTAGCCGTTTCTTCTACTACAACAGCTTCTTCTTTCACTATTTCTGACAGTGGATTCGTAATGATTGTATTTATAGATATATATAGATTTGCCGTTTTTAATGCTGGTGTCAAACGCCTTTATCAACCATTTAACCACCGAATAGGGATCCATATATTTCATTTAAACCGAATGAGGCACAAGGCCGAAATGTATTTTAGGTTTTAAGAATAATTCTTTTCTTTTTTTAAGAAACGGTTTGGTTTGTTTTTGTTTTAGGTATTGAACCGCCATGCATTCAGGCGATTTGGAAGAAAGAAAGAGAAAAGGCGAAGAAAAGAAATATTTATAGATATATGATTTGCTTTTTTACGGTTTAAAAAAAGGCCGAAATATTTTTTAGGTTTTAAGAATAATTCGAGACAGGTCATAGGCGAACACACACACATTCAGGGATTTGGAAGAAAGAGACGGGAATAAAAGAAAAGAAAAAGTAATACGGGTTATTTTGATAGGTATCAAATGTCGACAATGAGATTTTTGATGGGTATCAAATGTCGAAAAGAGTTTCATTTCAATGAAAATATGAAACGAGGAGGTGTTGGTATCAAAAATATCTAGGCCACCTGCGAACAAGCGTTGACCGATTTCCGCTTATCCGCGAAAAAATGGAATTGTGTTATCAAGAGATGTCACCAAATAAAAGTCCACTTTGGAACGTTAGGTTTTGATAATTGACGAAACACAGGTGTGGCTTGGGGCCTTGGCTGGGTATGGAAAATTAAAATCCCAAACAAGTAGTTTCACTGGCTAAGTTTTTTTTTTTTTTTGACAGAATAGACTTTTGCCCTGCGATAATAAAATTTTGTTATCAAACACATGAACCGAAAGAAACTGACATATTTTTATTTCTGCTTTGGAGACGCCAAATTGACGAAAAACTTGGAGAAAATTCCTTTCTTAGACCATGTCAGATAATCCAGCTGTCCAGTGCATTACCGATAAACTGCGTGACAAACGCCACGTGTTGAACAGAGAGTTGTCACATTAACCGCCCATGATAACGGCGACTTGAAAGAAAAAAAAAAAAAAAAAAAGAGAAGAGATCATTAATTTTTTTTTAGTGAAGCAAGGTATATTTCTTTTCCAAAACAAAGCCACGGGTTGTTCACGCCCGACTAAGACGTCATTGGCCAAGTGGTGATCACATGACGCACGAAGGAGGAGGAAAGATACCCGACCAGGACCTCATTGGCCGAGAGTGGTCACGTGACGCACGAAGAAAACAGTCGACGCCCTATCCAGAGTATAAGTATGAGAAGCCGCTACGAAGAAGTGGGGAGGGCAGTTCACGCCCCTCAGAAGCATGGTGAGAAAGTGGGAGTGAGAAAAAAGTTACCAAAAATGGAAAAGAGTGGAAAATCCCTAACCAGAAATAAGAAGGGTGGATATGTATTTAGAATTATCGAAGAACCCCCGACGCCAAACAGACCCACCCCGGTTTTGACGGCGTCAATAAAAACGAGAACCCAACCCAGAAATCAGTTCGCGCCCCGGACGGCAGAGATGAGAGTTCAGCCCGGACGGCGGGAGGAAGTTCGCGCGCCGACGGCAAGATGAGTGAGTTCCCAGAAGTTTCGCCCCCCGACGGCAGAGATTGCCCAGTTCGTCGCCCCAAGCCGACGGAAGAAATGAGTGCCGAGTTTGGCGGACTCTGGCAGGCAGAGTAGTTCAGTTCGTTCGACCCAGGCGGGCAGACGGCGACAGTTAATTCAGCCCCGGACGACAAGCAGAGATGAGTGCCCAGTGTTGAAGCCGCCTCAAGATAGCTGACCAAGATTCACGCAAAATTTTGGACTCTTCTTCAACCAAGAACAATTAGTTTGAAGAGCGACTTAGAACCAGACCACAGAAATAAGTTTTTTTCGACTTTCGTCCAAAGACACACCGAAACACAAATTTCTTAGAGAGCAAACAACTTGAAGCGTTAAAACTTGCCTAGCGAAAAACGACGTGCCACAATCCACAGAACGGGTCGGGAGATAGATGCAGTCCTATGTACCGAACAACTAGACATAAAAAGTTTGTTACCTTTTTCTTTGATACTTTGAACTTTTTGAGTTTTCATTTTATTTTCTTTTATGCATATTTGTGTGTTATCACCCCCGTTGAACTCAATTTGCATTACGGCCCCAACCCCTGTTTGATCTCGTCTGTCTAAGATCAATTCACAACGTGGGTAGGCAGACTGGAGATCAGTGCAGTTACCTTGGTAACCAGGCGTTGGAAGCAGGTTGGGAACGGCGAGGCTGATATCAAATCTAACCAGATTCCTACCCGAATCACCAAAGGGTTAGAACGTCACGTTTGGAGCAGCGACACCCGGACGGAGCAACGACGAGCGAAACAGCTGGCGCCGCGGCGAAGACGTCACAATTGGTGCTGTTTAGGGACGTCACATCTGGTGTCGTGACCGGGATAGGACCCTGGAACGACCACGTTACAACTGAAGCCGTGGTAGATCAGGATAGAACGTCACAGTTGGCGCTGCGACCGGGGGACGACGTCACACCTGGTAATATTTTTAATTTGACAAAAATTTTTTTCTGAATATTTTTACTCAAAATGTACTTTCTGGTAATTTTATTTTTTTAAAAAATACGTATGGCTGGTAAAACATTTTTCAAAAACGTAGAGGTTGACAACATTATTTTTTTTAAAAATGTGTTATCAGAGGCGTTGCTGCTATACGTAGTTTATCGTCTTACAAACGTGGATCTGGTTTATCGTTGATACCTTACGCTATTAATAAACTGGGAAAATAGTTAAAAACAAAAAGAAAAATCGTAACGAAATTCCACATGCATATCGATTTTCTTATATGTCAAGAGATGCCGGACTATTTAACTTTATTCGATGAAAAAGGAGACTTCAAGGAACAGGAATGTTGAGCTAGAAGGATACTGAAGATACCGTTTTTGTGAAGTCAAAACACTCATTGCCACTTTTACTGATTAAAGTATTTGTAAAAGAGACTTTGATAATCGCAGATACAATTATAAAACTGCAGAACAATACTAGTCAGGGTCAAGAACATTGCACTATCCGTACTTGGATTATATCAAGGACCTTGCTCGAATAGTAACCAACGTATAGTGATCTAAATAACATCCGTATAGTGTTCAACGCTCAAAATAACAAATAATAGTAAAACGAACAATGAGACATTAAAAGAATGATTGAATTAGACGCCTTTTAAAAATTTATATATATATTTGCCTTAAGAATATATCACGTGGTCTATTTATTAAAATGGGATCGAATGTTTGAAAAATAATATATGTTTCAAACTCCAAATAATAAAACAAATTCCTTTATAAACTTTATGAAAAAATGCTTTGAAATTTTTGGTTTTTTTTCCTTGGGATGATATGCTTTTAAAATTTTCGCAGAATCTCTCGTTGGAACAACTTGACCAGGTTATCATATATATATATATATATATATTTATATATATATATATATTTATATCCGGTATTTAAGGTAATTTAACATCGATGTATAGATACAAATAAACTCAAAATTATGAGCTAAAAACAGTTTAAATAAAATTTACACCGCATTTTATGGCCGAGAAATTTTCACGAAAATATTCGTTCCCCTTTCAGGATTCGAACCTGTATTCATAATTTCGTCGTTCTAGCTAGGCTGGTTTTATTATAATTTTCGTTCACTGTCAGAAACATATTTTATATAGTGTGTGTATGCTTCTATGTATAAATATCTGTCTTTGTGATCTCGAAAAAAACTGGAACTCCCTCCCTTTTCCTATTTATATATATATATAATCTCCATATATTCAAATATAATATATATATATATCTCAGACGCCTATCTATCCCCATCTTTATCTTCATCCTTTCCTCTATCATTTTAAATTTGGACTCACTACAATTCTCTAGAAACCCCTGCATGCTATTCATTTCTTCTCGCCTTGCTTGGGGTTGAATGCTTAAAAACCTCGGTTAACACAAAGACATATCTATGTATGTCAAATTGTTCATATCTATCTTTTTTATCTATTTACGTCTTTTGGTATAATATCGGTCTGTCTGTCTATTCCTAATGAGGTCTATTTAATCTATCTATCTATCTTCTATCTATCTGGATGATTTGTTTTCTCAGTTCTGATATTTATCAATTCTTTCTTTCTATCAATCTATATATTTTATCTTAGGCTATCTATCTTGGCTTGAATATCTATACATCTAGGATATGTCTGTTTTTCTAAACTATATTATTATTATATTATTATACATAATATATATAATATATATATATATATATATATATTCCATGAAATAGGAGACAAAATTAAAGTTCATTATTTAACGTAATTTTCGGACATTTTTAATATATCTTTCGCCATATTTAAAACAACGTTTCGGCCGTTGTTATCAAGTTTCTTCTTAAATAGGTGTTTGGAAAATCGAACAGAACCCTTTATTTCGCTCAAATACAATATAAACTCTAGTTCCAAATTTAAAACTATGCAAAAAAATCCCAATCTCTATAAATAAAAGGTTTATGTGTGTCCGTTTTTTTTTTGATCATTAAATTTGTACACAACCGGAATGTAACAAAGAATACATTGATAAGATAGTGAAAATAATAAAATTAAAAATGAAATAACACTTTTCCTGTTAAATTTAAATGTCCAATAGACGACCCGGATATTTAAAAAAAAAAATTCTTTTATCAAAGCTTTAATTTCTTTTTTTTTCGCAATTGTTGATATTTATAATTAAAATTAAGATGGGTACCCTATATTGCTCATATGATTTTTTTTTTTTTTATTTGTAAATCCCGAAATATTACATAGTTTGGGTTCAAGGACAATGTCTTTTAAAGGTGACTTTACGTGAAGGGATCATAAAAACATGATTTTAAAAAAAAATAAAATTGCGCGCAAAATACGATCAGTCGCGTATACGAAAAAACTCATTATGCCGAATTACTGTATAAAGGAAAATAAAATGATTTTATTATTTCTAAATTCTTATAATCACGGATAACATAAGACTCTGAAGTCTAAAGGATATCCACTTTTAAAAATGTTACCCTAACCACAAGTGCTAGCCTAAATATCTACAAAAATGGGCCAAATTCATAATGGTTAGTATCAAATAAATGAAAGAAAAATTATAATTTATATAGATATTAATGCTCTGTATATGATTTTGTGAAACCTCCCCCGCTCGGAAATATAATCCTGGTTTTAGAATAAACTTTTATAATTTAATTAGTTTTCTATTTTATGTACAATCTCTTTCATGTTTATGTTCTCAAATAATTAACGCACCCTGTTGTATTATAAATAGTATTACGCTGTTTATTATGAAATGGGTCCCGATTCTAGAATAAACCTTTTAAAATATTCTTATATATTATTATAAAAATCCAAAAAGAAATATATATTACTAATTCCTAATTTCTAAAATACAACGGTTCATAAAATCGAACAATTGTTACAATGTGAGAAATAAGCCTCATTATTAAAGGTATATATATGTATATATATATATATATATATATATATATATATATATACGATAAAATAATGAAGCAACACTACTAAATCCATGCTATAATTTATTCCATTGGAATCGGAAATAAAGGCCAACCCATCAGAGGTCTCATCGATTGGATCGTAAATAATATTATTAAAATAAATTCTTTTTATTATATCCTTTTCTGTCCTGATCATTGAGTTCTAGAAAATTCTATCCTCTTGAAACTTTTTTTTATTCAAAAAATATATATTACGTATGTATATTGTCTATGTATATATTTATATATTTTGCATAAGGAGTATATGTCAAAAGAACACATGAACTCACTATTGGAATCTCTCTCTCTCTATAGTTTCAACAAATATATATATATATATATATATATATATGCGAAATATAGTCTTAAGTTGTGCTATATTTAGGGATAACGTGCTCAATATCAAAAATAGAGGACCCAATAAATACAAATGGGTCGTAATTGAACAAACACTTAGGGGTCTAATCATTGCGTTTCAGATGAATAAACTACTGTCCCCTTTAACAATTGCTTGTATTGAAATTTATTCTCTATATATTGTAAAATGTGGTCTCAACTGTGTGTGTGTTTGTGTGTGTGTGTGTCATTAAGTATATTATAATCTTTAAAACGCAACGATAATCCACTCTTCCTGACACCGGGAATACCATTCTCAAGTTTAGTAATATAATGAATGAATGAATGGTTAAACTCTGACCAAATCATGTCTGTCAAACTCTCTGCTTTGGACTCTGATAAAAAAACAGACGAACCTTTGCCGAATGGCATAACTTTCGTTTAGGGGAGGTCGACAAGGGACTCACTAGAATGAGGTGCAATCTATGAACTTTTTCAAAGGGTAAATCTGGCCGAAATTTTCTCACGGTCCAGCATTGTAAAAGGAATACAAAATACCTTGTGCTCAATCAAACCATGAGCAAGAAAACGGGTCTAAATAACTGGGAATGACACATATGAAGAAACATTATCAGATTCCTTCTCCAAAGTTCAGACGGACATTCAAATCTTTTCAACCATTTACAATATATATATATTTCTGTTGTAATATATCTGTGTTATTCTTTATTTCGTTTTTTTGTTGTTATTTTAATGGATACTAACCTTGGATCATAACTCAGGCGCGATTATACTACCATATATTCATTTATATTATATATATATATATATATATATATATATATATATATATCGACTCTCCCGTCGATTTCGACGTATGTGGGTCAAGCAGATCAGTTTCCAGGAAACCGACAGCCCGACAACGACACATGAGATTTGATTATAGGGGTGAAGGCCTCGTGCAGGACCATCCACACTTTTTGAAGGGATGAATACAGAGACCTGGTACACCGAATGCCACAAGGTTCCCAAATGACCCTCCGCAGGTTTTGAATTCAGAGTTGTCCTTCTCCTAGACCAGTTGCCATCCAAGGCTATAGAACCCAGTCTGTTCTGCAATTTTACCCATAGCTGGAGTGAGAAGAAGAGGATTCATACCATTCATCCATTACCCACCGTGCCTCATATATATATATATATATATATATATATATATATATATATATATATTTTTTTGTGAATTATTTTCCGAACAACCAAATACCTTGTAGTAAATTGGTCATTGAAAGACAAAGCATGGCATTCATACACAGGAACAAAACAGAGAAAAAAATGGTATTTTTCTAAATTCTGATTCCCGTGATGAGAGGAATTTGTTCCTTTTTTGGTTGTTGCTTGAACAACAACAACAACAAAAAAAAAACCGTTGATAGTTACAGAACTTAAATAACGCAAGTGCACGCCAGATTCTTCCAGTGCATCTTTGTTACTCGGGAATAAATGGAAGAATAATTCCAATAATTTTATAACCCAGAATAAAAAGCAGAAAAATTCTCTGAATCTTAAATAACGGCTGATCCGTTTACAAACTTCTGTATGCATAACGAAAGAAAAAAATTATGGTAAATAAATTCCTTCAAGACAAGATTTGTCTAGAAAAAAATATAACCGCATTGCCTGCCTTGTCATTTTATCTGCTTCGCTTAGTAACTTTAAAATTGATATTTCACAACAGCTTGCCTACAGAAAAGACCAAATTATGTAATAAAATATCATGACGAGAGATTCTTATGCATTCATGCATAAAAAAAATACCAGACTCAATCGGTGTTTACGATGTTGGGCTACGTCAAGCACAAAATCCAAAATGTGGTTTCAACTCATGGCTCTAGAAAGATGAGGTTTAGATAGTTTACTGTTCA
Organism: Acanthosepion pharaonis; assembly: GCA_903632075.3. Taxonomy (NCBI): domain Eukaryota; kingdom Metazoa; phylum Mollusca; class Cephalopoda; order Sepiida; family Sepiidae; genus Acanthosepion; species Acanthosepion pharaonis. The sequence goes on along the minus strand of CAHIKZ030001510.1, from coordinate 496,477 downwards.
ATAGCTCTATGGCTAATCTCCCAATGAAAATGTAACGGAAGAGAGCTATGAAAGAAAGGTTTATTGTCCCATCTGTATTTCCCCCATTATGAGCAATATTATATCCTTTATATAATAACACTCTATTTGACGGACGGAACGTAATGGCTGAAAAGAACAAGAATAACATGCCTTGTTCTGAGAGAGTTTTATACCACTAAGACACACACACACAAAAAAAACAAAAAAACAAACTTAACAATAATCCAGTATCCTTGCTATCCTTGTGCTCCTGGATAAAAAATCAGCAGTATTATTAGTCGTGATTTGGCGTCTCGGTTTCAGTCTATTCCCCGCCGCCATAATGTGGCCTCTCTGTGTCTTTTCTGTAAATACTTTCATGATAATTGTTCGGAGGAGCTTTTCGATATGGTACCTAGACTTTTTGAATTTAAACGCAGTGCTAGACTGGCGTCGAGATCTCATAAAGTTGAGCATAAATTCTATGCTAACAGTTTCTTTTCTCGCATTTCTCACATGTGGAACTCCCTCCCGGCCCCATGCTTTCCAGCTAACTTTAATCTGCAAAAAAATAAATGTAATGTCAATCACTGTCCTCCTGATTACTCTTGTCGCTTCCTGCTCATTATTAATGTTTCTCTGCCTAATTCTTCCACACCCTGAAACCTTTTGTGCCTTAGTGGCTTTACTACCTTGCATGGGTGACTCCGATTAATATATATATATATATATATATATATATATATATATACTCGTGTCCCGCGAAGAGAAAAAGATAACATATATTCACACAGCAAGCAGAGTGAAAAGAGCACGAAAAGATAGGATCTAACATATGATATGGAGATTCTGCTTTGTTTCTGGAGAAGCCATGTTTAGGAATCCAAATTCAAACAACCGGATTCATCTACTATGTCTCAGGGGAGGATATATAGCACGAGCAGGAAACGACGAGTCTTTCGTTTCCCTAAATTGAAGGCTGCGAGACGGAGATTCTTTCTATATCAGAGATAATATATATTCCAAAAGGCAAACGGCGCCACAGACTTGTAAGCTACAGCATGCGATAGAGGAGGCACATTTAGATTCAGTCCGGTTTGACTCCTGCAAACTGACTCTGACTGCCACTTTCGTCACTGTATGGAGTGACGTCACTAAGCGTCCGTTACGTGACCCATGTAGCTTTCTCGACCAAAAGGAGAACATCGCCTTTTGTATTTTCACAAAAAGAAAAGAAGAGGAGATTTTACATTTGATTGGTTGTTTTTGTTTAGCGGCATATCAACACCTCTATGGGTTATTTAATGCCGATTTCTAAATATTTTATATTTAATTTTATTTATTTATTATTTTTTGAAGATAATAATGATTTTAGTGAAACACCGGTTAACGTACGATCACCGTAGTTAAGCAACGTCGAACCTGGTCAGTGCCTAGATAGGTGAACTCACTACTCAGTCGGAAGTGATCTAGCAGGACAAGCATGGAACACATCGAAATTCCCTGCGACGAAATGATTTGATTGATAAAAGAATCCATTTGGATGTATGCAGTAAGTTTGGCTCCAGTGCAAAAGAGAATTAGTTTGAATATTAGCCAGAAGCAGCAGCAAAAAATGACAGTCACAAGATAATATCTTGTGACTGTCATTTCTTTCTTACTGTTGACATATCATTGAAGCACGGAGACCCAGCTTTATTGCTATAGATAAGGAATCCAAAGAAATCAAAAGATATAAAAATACCAGGACCTGGCACGGGAGCTGAAGAAACTATGGAACACGTATGTAGAACTAATTTCTGTAGTAATGGGTGCGTTTAGAACTGTCGAAGAGAAGACGACTTACCTCGTGTTGCAAAGCGAGCACGTATATGCCTGGCGTGCAAAACGGGGTGAAGGAAGGAAAAAAGAACTTTATAAATGCCTGAATAAAATAATTTAAGAAAGAAACGGTCTCGGAGCAAGAAGAATTTGTGAGAGTGGTTGGACGTATGCAAATTTTTTGCGAGATCAGCTCGGCATAAAAAAACACCAAGTGAGAGATAACAGGCAGTTCGCTTGTGAATGTAGTACTAATTGTGCGGAGAGACTTTGTCAGTTGGAAAGAGATTATTTGGGTCAGTTTCACATAAGAACCTCACCTAAAAAAAACTGAAAAAGCGCCATAAACCAAAATAGATAAACAAAATAGATTTGCTGAACGTTGGAATCAATTCTTATAATGAGAAGATCGGCCAACAGAATTCAAGAACCGTAGTAATGTCTATCCTTCCATGAATTCTAGCTATTCGTGATCTGTTTTTTTTCTGCAAATTAGCCCATGATGTTCTTCAAGTTGATTGAATTTGAGTCAATAATCGATCACTTTGCTTATGATACCGTTTATCTCAATGCATGACTCATGGAAACATTTGAACTGGCAGGATCAATTTTCGAAAAGTATTTGTGTATAATTGCAAAAGAAACCCCTACCTTTCATTCTTGACATTAACCAAAGAAGGATCTGCAATATAATCGATCCTGACTTGGCATCTCGTCTTCAGCCAGATTCTCACCTACGTGAAATGGCTTCCCTCTGTCTTTTCTACAAATATTTTCATGGCAACTACTCTAACGAGATTTATTCTCTAGTGCCTCAATGACATGAATTTAAGTATGCCAATAGATTGGAATTTAGGTCCTCGTTTACTATTGAAATAACTAAATACAACCGATAATTCTACTCCAACACTGATAACTAGAATCTTCAAAAATTTAAATGTAACGTCAATGTCCATCTTCTGGCTTCTTCAGTGGCCTTCACCTTTTGTCCTTTCTTCAATCCTCCCTATATTCAGTCTTTCCTTTCCTGTTACTCCTTGTATACTAGTGACATTCTAACCTTACTTGTAGTGAAATGATTATATATATATATATATATATATATATATATATATATATTTTTCTTGAGGGCCGTTTTTTTTCCAGTATATTTTTTTAATTTTTTTTTATATATATTTATTCTTTTTATTTTTTTTTCTTGAGGGCCATTTTTTACCAGTTTCAGGAGAGCCAGAAAAAAGTGATAATAAAAACAAAAATTGCAATATAAGCACTGGTAAAAAAAAAAAAGCAATGATAACAGTAAAAATTGCAAGTAGAGCACTGGTAAAAATGGTTGCCTGAAAGCGTTAGGTTTATAATACCCAGAAATTCATACACAGATGAAACATGGCACAATGGATAAAGGTGTTAGATCCAGTGACAGGACCCAAAGAGTGTGAGTTCAATACCCGGTTAAGGCAGTGGAGAACTTTCAGAGGGGAATTAACAGGTGATAACTGATAACTGACATCATTGAACTAGAACAGTCTACCACGGTGAGCGAAATAAAGGGTTTAGTTCGATATTCCAACCACCTGAAGAAGGTCGGAGCATACAACGGCTGAAACATTGTAATAAATATGGCGACAAAGATGAGGACAATAGTCCGAATAATGAGAAAAACAGCTATATAAAAGAATAAGAAGATAACGATTGATATTGCATTTAAATTTTTGAACATCAAATTGAGAATATGAGAAAAAAAACTACTATTAAGGAGAGAGGACAATAAAAGAACAGGAGGCCATGTGGTTTATGAAAAGATTAAATACATTAATGTGAAATTTTGTGGGGTGGGTGGTTGTTATCGATATAAACGAAGACATATAGGCCTGAAGAGAGAGTCGGGTCAGGTTTGCTCCCCAATGTGTATTGCAGTCTAGGATGTTGCCATCACATGACACATGCATTTCTATGAATGAAGCGAGCAAACAGACACACGCTGGATAGAAGAAGTACAGAAACTACCGTGGTCAAAAAGTGAGGGATCAGTTTATATATTGATTGTAATATAGAATTGATCCTCCACTTTATATCCACAATATAATTTCATCTTTGTTTATTGAATTCTGATTAGGTATGAATCCCCTGCTATGGGTTAATTAGTAAGATTTTCTCAAGAAAAATTCTTACAATCTAAAAATATTTTCTGGCTTTTCTGCAAAGGGTTGATAAGCCGTAGAAAACAATAATCATACTGAAATAATAATAATAAAATACTAATTAGCTACACAGGCATGTATTTTAGATTTATTTATAGTCTCTGGACTATGAATGTATCGGCACTATGTTGGCCAGAAAATGAGGGATCAGTTTATATATGGATTGTAATGTAGAATTGATCCCCCACTTTAAATCCACATTATAATTTCTTGTTTATTGATAAGCCGTAGAAAACGAAATCAATCAATAAATGAAATACTGATTAGCTACACAGGCATGTATTTTAGATTTATTTACAGTCTCTGGACTATGAATGTATAGGTACTATGGTGGCCAGAAAATGAGGGATCATTTTATATAATGATTGTAATGTAGAATTGATCAGCCATCCGACTTTAGATCCACATTAAAATTTCTGGTTTATCAAATTCTGATTAGATATGAATCCACCTGATTTTAATTTTCGTATTTTGAATAAAGTTTGTTACATTTAGTTATGGTATTTTATTTAGTGCATTGGGGTATAGTGTGGATGTAGGTAGCATAGAAAGAATTTGGTTTTGTGCCTGTATTTCAAAATAAGCTCTGAACTTTTGGGAGTTTATCTTGTTATGTAGAGCTAATTATCACTTTTTTCCCCTCTAGGCAAATGTTACACCATTTTTAGTTGTTGCAAGTTGATACTTTTTTCTCATTTTCCAATGTATGTTTGGTGTGTTTTGTTTTGTGTTTTTTGGTTGCCATAATATTTTTTTATTATGTCAATATACAAATGTTTTTTGATGTAAATCAAATTTAGAATTCAAAATTAATGGATTCTCATGTTAAATTTAATCTTGTAAATTGATTCTTATCTTTACAAAGATTACTATAAACATTTAAATAATTTAATTACTGAGAGACCTGGGAGACCAAGCATAAGGTAATTAAGGGAGTTTTGGAGAAACATTATGTTCTCAGTGAAATGGCTTATAGCAGAAAACCCCCAAGAAATGTAATGTTTTATTCTAATAAAAAATTACATGGTTTTAAAATATCTTTAGGGATAACAAAAAGTTTTTTTCTATGAAGACATAACATTGTACGAAACTGAATGAATTCTTTTAGTGTTTTTTTCCTATTTTAAGTTTGTTTATTCAAATCTATTTTAAGAATTATTTTTTAATTAAAAATAATTAAGACAATGAATGATCTCATTGCTAATTACCCTGAAGAAATACAACATTATATTTTTAAAGAAAGAGAACTTTTATAACCTTTGGGACAAGAATGTTGGTAATTATAAGGAATTTAGACAAGGAGCGACTTTATTGAAAATATGAGGGTCGGCTGGAAAGTTCAAAGGCTGACCAAGATAGAAATGTAAGAAGGTATACCAGTTGGTAGACTTCAAAACAATCAAGTGTACCAGACGACAACAGATGGCCGAGTGGTATGTACACACTCATGTCATTTAGTCGACCAATTGGTGTGTCTACTTACATTTCTATATTGGTCAGCTTAATAAATTTCCAGCCGACCCTTGTACAGCAGTATACACATCGCATGTACTAACCCGAAACCACCAATCCTGTGTGTGTATTGGGGAGCCTGACTTGGGACTCCGGGTAAAGCTTTATGTCTCTCGCTATCTTGTCAACATCAGAAACAAAGTTTGAATGTTACCATATTCTCACAGGTTCTTAACTATATTCAAGCAGTGTCATATTTTGAAAATGCACTTTCATTTCATGGTAGACATGTTCCAAAAGAGATACAGAATATCCCACAGTTGTCAGAAATTAAAAAATAGTTTTAATGTCACAAGTTTATTGCATTGTTAAAGAACTTCAACAAAGTTATGAGGGCTTTGGACATTAACAATAATTTGTAAAAATGTCAAAGTAGAATGATACTGTATCAAAAGCCACAGTTTTAATATTTGTCCAAATAGTTCTATGACTTTCATACGAGGTCATCTTAAAAGTTCATAGGCTGACCAAGACAGAAATGTAAATAGACACACCAGTTGGTAGACTTAAAAACAATCAAGTGTACCAAAATCAACAATTGGCCAACTGGCATGTCTTTTTGTCTACTGACTTTTGTATCTCCTTACATTTATATTAACTTAGTCAACCTATGAGCTTCCCATCAACCCTCATATTTTCATTGTATAAGCATATAGTGTTTTGGAGTCATTAGTCGTAACAGAATAACAAAGTTTATTTAAAGTGTCAATCAGGTTAGAGGATTGGAAAAAAATTTCACGCCTTCTTGCAATCTTACAAGGAATATGATACAGATTCTGGAGGGGCATCTGTTAGATTCATGTATTTTCAGTAAGGAAAAGGATGTCTTGCCAAATTCACAACAGAATGGAACCATCGTAAAAAAGAAAGAAAAAATTGCCCACATTACAATCAAAAAAAAGAAACTGAGATGGAATCTTTGTCCAAATTTAAAATCCTGTCTTGTATAAGATTTCTTCTTTTTCAATATATATATATTTACTTTCTTTGACCATTTTTTGAAGCAGATGGGAAATTCTTTTAAAATAAAAAATAAAGTGATTATTATTATTATTATTATTATTACAAACTTTTTGTCCACAGCAAATTTTGTTTGAGTTAGAAAAATTGGGGTAGCTGGAAAGTTTCGTAGGCTGACCAAGACGGAAATGTAAGTAGACCCACCAGTTGGTAGACTTAAAAACAATCAAGTGTATCAGTCAGTCTATTACATTTCCAGCTGACCCTCGTACAATGTTATACATATGGCATGTACTAACCTGAAACCCTTAATCGTGTGTGCGTAGGCGGGGAGAACTTGACTTGGGACACCGGGTAGAGGTTTGTGACCATCACTATCTTCTCAACATTTTATATTTTTCTGTCAACATTAATATACGACCATCACTATCTTCGCAACTGATTTTATATTTTTTATATATATTTTGAATCATTCTGGGATCATATATTTTTCCTTTTTCTAAATCTTTTGAACCAAACGCAACTGATTAAGTCTTGAAAAACACTGTATAAATTCACTATTTTATTCATGTTGAACGTTAAATTGGAAAACAGACATTTTTCCTTTTTATTCGTAAATCTTTTTGTCCAAAACTAAGTCTCAAAAAAAAAAAAAAAAAGAAAAAAAAAAGTGAATATGTTAAAATTTTAAAAGTTGAATGTGCTAATATTATTCAAATTTTTTAATAAAAATCTCAGATTGATGTTAAAAATTGACGCAAAACATTTAAGATGGAAATTTTCATATAAAATATTCATTCTCAAGGGGCCGGTAAATCTTTTTAATACTGTTTTATTATGAAAAAGCATTTAAAATATTTGTATCTAAAAAAAAAAAATAAACATAAAAATGTCTTAAAATAATTGTCGGACTTTGTTATTTCATAATTTTTGACGTCATTTGTTTACATTTGGATACGCTTTGAGCAGATATGAATGTACGTTAGAGATTCATGGGGTATTGAAGTTTAAAAAAAAATCGACCTTCTAATCGAATGATCCTCTGTGGCTCAATCAAAGGCACGTCACATATATGACATTCTGTATAGGATACAGGTTCGATTCCTGTCGGAGGACGAATATTTTCTATGAAAATTTCTCAGACATTCAGGCCAGTAAATGTTATTAATACTACTTTTATTATAAAACAAAAGCATTTACTTAAATATTTGTATCTATAAAAAAAGAATGTATAAACATAAAAATGTCTTAAAATAATTGTCATTTCATTCCATTTCATAATATATATATATTTATTTATAATTTATATATACCTTTGAGCAAATGTATATACATATGTAATCATATATAAAATATATTTATATATATAAATATTAAAAATATTTTATTCCTAATTCACCCATATCCTCTATGGCTCAATTTTCCATATAATTTTCTTTAATATGATAGTTCTTCTGTATAGGATATCGTCTATTCCTGTCGGAGGACAAAATTTTCTTATAAATTTCTCGATCATTCAGGCCAGTAAATAAATTAATACTGTTTATTAATTAAAACTTCATTTAGTTTGTTTAATCCCCCCTTTAATTTTTTGTATTTTACTGATAAAATGTATAAACATAAAAATGTCTTTAAAAAATAAAAAATCTCTCATTTTTTTATTATATATATATATTTATATTTAATATTAGTGGTAAATTTATATATACATTTAAATCATATATCTAAAATTGAATATTGGAATATTTTAAGCGTCCAATAAAACGTCAATATTTTGATATGTTCCGTTTTTTTTTTATTCAGATCCTATCAATATATTTTTTTTAAAAATTTTATTTTTCATAAAACATCTCGGACATAGATACATAGATTTAAATGTTATTTAATATTGTTTATCATAAACAATTTTAAATTAAAAAAATAAAATGTAACGTTAAACATTATTTAAAATTTTCTTTTCTAAATAAATTGTCGGACCTTATTCCATTTCTTATTAGCCTTTAATATATATATATATATTATATAAATTATATATATTTCCTAAAAAAAATGTAATCTGAAATAGTTTCTGGAAAAGAAACTTTGTTCAACTGTTTTTTCTGATTTTGTTTGAATCATATATATTAACTATCCCCTCAGAAAAATTAAACAAAAAGAATCTTTAAGAAATAAAATATTATTTCAAAAAAATCTTTTGACTTTAATTGAGTTTGTTAATGTATATATATATATATATATATATATGATAACATTGCAATATATCCCTAATGTATAAAATTTTAAATTCATGAAGTCCCTCAGGTTTACCGTAACATAATTTTCCTTTTCAAAGAATGTCTTATAAGGACATATTGGTCTATATATATATTCAATTATTTATCATGAATGAAGACATAAACATCATGTTAATATTTAAAACTCTTTTATTTACAATTTTCGCCTCTCAACTTTTTTCCAAATTCTGTTTGAATTAAGAACATTTGTCAACCAAATAATATTTCTAAAAACATTTTGAATTTAAAATATATTTACATATTAAAATTTCACCTGTGAAAAATCTCATCCCCAACATTATATTCAACACAGCTTTTAATGTTTCAAGTTTGATCTTCAAAAATTCTTCTGTTTATTTTTTAATACAAAATTGATCTTCTGTAAAAATTTCCTCTTCTTTCTGTCTTCTTGGTGCTATTCTTTTAAATTTCCTTCCATAATATTTTTTCCTCATTCTTATTCAGTAACCTCTTCTGTCTTAGTGGCTTTATTGCCTTTCTTAGAGAGGAAAGATTAAAACAGATTAATTAAAGTTAGAGTCATAATCGGCTTATACACAATAATGCTAACATTAACTATAGAGACGATTGCACTGGCCAAAAAAAAAAAAAATCAGGAAAAGAAAAATCATTTGGTATACCCCTTCGTTCAAATAATTAGCTAAAAACAAGCATAAAATATAATAACTTGTTTAATCCATAGCCCAATCATCAGATTCATGGTCTGAATTATTAGCTAAAAACAAGCATACAATATAATAACTTTCATAATCCATAGCCCAAATAAATAGTTTAAATACCCTACAAAAAAGATAACCCTTTATGAAGTCGTCAAAAAACAAACGTTACGACAGTTTTTTATATACAAATCCCTTTCATAAAAAAAAAAAAAAAAAATAAATAAATCTCCATATACACATATCCAGACTAAATATTAATACATCTTCCGTTTCAAATTTAGACACCCCCACCTTTCCCTGACTTGACATCTATGAAAGTAACTCTATACTGATACTTATTTATTAACACCCAACACCTATTTTCTACCAAACAATTCGCCCTTTTGTTACCATGGAAATTTTGATTTCAATTATTAAAACATAAATTTCAAAATACGTTATTCAAAAAAAAAATCCTTTTAAGATGGAACAGAGCTTATTTTTGAACTCAATTTAATTTAAATAATTATATTGAAGTTTTTAATCTTGTTTTGAAACATGAGACTTCTTATGTAGCGTTTTGGAATCATATTTTTTCCATAAATAATTATATTTATGCGCTACTTTTTTATTTCATATACTATTTTTAAAAAAATAATACTAAAATACTAAGGAAATTTGGATTATTTACCTAACCAGTTCCTTCCTATTTTCTATATATTTTCACAACACACACACACACAAACACACACATATATATATATATATATATATATATATATATATATATATATATATATATATATTGTATATAGATAGATAACTATTAACCTAAAGGGCCAGCAAAAACTACCTAGCATGAAAAAAATTGAAAAGATAGGAAACAAAATTAAATTTAAAATTAACTAACCTTCTATTTTTTGGATTGAACACTTTCAAAATTATTTTTTATTTTTTTCGTGTCGGAGGTTTTTTTTTTCTTTGGACCCCAGAGCTTGGATTCTGTTCGATTGTTTTTCGCCTGAAAAAAATATTCTTAATTCTTTCTTTTTTTATTCCATTATTTTTCCTTGGGTATTGGTTTGTTCATTTAAAGCTAAAACATCTAAACCAGTTTTCCAACAAAATAAAATTTATATTTATAATATTATATATATATATATATATATACAAAATTCTGTTTAACATAAAAATAATTTTAGAATTTTTTTGTATATACTTTTTACGACCTTAAAAGGGGCCTTTAAATGATTAAATAATTTTATAAAATTATATTCTACAAAATCTATATTACAATACATTATATTCAATGGGCTATCAGACATAGCAATATTTAAAATTAAAATTAAAAAAAAGAATTTTTACCTATCATAATTTTTAAAACCCCACACACGTATATACATATATATTTAAAATATTTTTTTGTTAAAATACATAATATTGAATATGTATACATTAATAAAGACATTTCCACCATTTTCCAATGTTTAAATTTCAACATTTCAACATACAAATGCGTATTTATAAACATTTTCCATTATATACATAAATATGTCATAAAATCAATCTTTGCCCAATTTTTATTTATATATGTATGAGTCCCGACGGACGACCAAGACATGTTTATGTGTCTATATACATTTATGTTTAAAGATATTTACGATGACTTTTAAAACGACAAAATTCCCCACCAACTTCCACAATAACACCAATACAAACAATCTACATAAACCCAATTTTTAAAAAATTAATCAGTTTGTCTAAAATTCTCACTAAATATATTAAAATAAATTTTCACTTTCTATACAAAATATATATATATATATATATATATATATATATATATATATATATATATATATATATATATATATTATTTATTAATAAAATTATTTTTGTTTTGAATTAAATACTTCAAGCGTTATAATGGAATTTAATTTATTATTTTATTTTAATATATATATATTATATTTCAATTAAAAAGTAATTAAAGTAATGTCTCAATACAGAACATCCACAAGAAAATAAAAGTTATTTTTAAAAAAAAG
>CAHIKZ030001510.1:290000-480000 GCA_903632075.3 Acanthosepion pharaonis | reverse complement strand
ACACAATTTAAATCCTAAAAACTATTATTGGTATCTATGTGGAATATCTTGAAAGGAACATAATAAGTTCCTTTAAATACCATAAATATTATTATCCAGGCCTATTGTTTTTAACATGATGTCCAAAATGAATAATCATTTGATAATTTGAGCAAATAAACATCAACTTGAATGAATAAAGAAATTTATTGGTATTGCTGTTTATTTAATATACCAAAAAATCCTCAAATAAATTTTTGTCCCCAATATATATATATATATATATATATGTTCAATTTTTAAGTAAATGAATAAATCTAGATGTATTATATCTTTTTTTTTTAATCCTTTCAAATTCACACATCAATTTCATTTGATTGTTGATAAACTTGAATTTTATAAAAGGCACACCAATCAGATATATTTTTCAATTCCTTTTATTTTAATAAAATATTTCAATCTGATTAAAAATCTATATTCAACGAAGAGTTTAGACTAATGTAATGTTTGTAATCGGGTATTTTTTTTTGTAAATGTAAAAAACATGCTCTCTTGATTTTAAAAATTAACAAATTGACAAATGTAAAAATTTTCTGTAAACTTAATTTTAACACACATTTTTAAAACATTATAACTTCTAAATTATTTGAAAACATTGAAGACTTTTAAGACTTTAAATTTTTATTAAAAAATCATTACAATTTAGGTATTTTTCTGGTTTTAAAGATAGACATTTTAAATCATTGTTGCTATACTCTGATTAATCTTATTTATGGTCCTTGGCTATAATTTTTATATATATATATATATATATATATATATATATATATATAACCTATTTTCCTCACAAACTTAATTCGTTCCTTTGTTGGTTCGTAACTCTGAAATTTTTGTAAACCGAAATTTTTTCCAATAAAATTAATGCTTAATGGATTAATCCGTTCCTGGTCCTAAGATGATTGGCATTTAAACTTTTTTAACAAATTTTGTGCACAAGTTTCTACAATACAAAATCTAATGAAAATCATTAAATCTAAGAAAAAAATAAATATTTGGCAATACAAAACAGATAAAATATAGATGAACATTTCAATTTTACTTTACCTGTATAGGGAGAGTTTATGATTATTCGGACAAGGGAAATGTTTTTTTGAAAAAGAATTGCCTTTATTTATAAAATAATTTTTAGGTATGTTTTATTTTGCCATATAAAACTGAACAGGAATATTTAATAAAATTATCATCAACAATTGCTTTTCTCTGAATTTTCCTTTTTCCTTTACAAGTATAACTGCTATTTTTCTTTGGAGCCATGACTGAAGACTAATGAAGAAAAAAAAAAGGCACAGTACAATAAAATTGGCAAAATATAATGTTGAATGTAATACAATATATTTTCATATAAAGAAATGAATCCGTTCAGGTTAACTTCATTTGGCAATGTTGTTCTAGAATTGAAATTTTATTTGATAACCATGACATTTTCATCTCAAATATTTTGTTTGAAAACAGATTTGTTCGAAATGTGAGACATTTGATTTAACTTAATTTGTATTTTCTCTCTAACATATATATATATATATATATATATATTTATATAATATAATTAGATATATGTTTACATAATGGAATCTATTATTGTTTGAATTTCTAATTAAAAAGTAATTAAAACCAGAAATTATTACAAAACACATATATTTTTAAATGTTTTTTCCTTTTTTTATTCAAAACATTTCTTTTTGTTTAGTATCTGTGAAATTTTGCACAAGTGAATTCAGTTTTTCTTTACACTCTGAGATCTTATATGTTCAATAATATACAGTTTCCACATATTATTTAATAATTTATATGCTATTTTTTATATAAATATATATATATTTATATATATATATATATATATATATATATATATATATAAAATAATCACATATAATTAATCAAAGTATTAATGCGATTATTGGCGACATCCATCGCTAGAAAACATAATATATGCATTAAAAAAAACTGTTCATCCATAGTGCGAGTTTTGATCCTTAAGAAAAACTTGTTGTCTGTAGTTTTCAGTTTATTTGATGTTAAAATGCTAGTACTTACGGATAGTCTTCCATCCATCATCAGGCATGTGTTTTTTTTTATAAAATCAAAAAACTTGAGACGATATATCTGTATATCGACCGAAAGATATTAAATTTTTTGAATATCTGCTATTATTGACGGTTGAACATGATCTCAAAATGGGACCCTGTATCAAATCGCTAAGTTTTTGCAAAAAAACTCGAAAATAGAATTTTAAAATTTAATGTGTTAAACATAGTTTAAACAAATGTATTCTGTTTATTGAAATGTTTTATATATAAAAAAATTTTATCTATATGTCAAGCATATATTTATCTTTTTCAAACAATGTTAAAGTGATTTTATATAAATACATAAATTTATGCCATATGTCTAAATTTTATATCCAGATACATTGTATTTATTTTCAATTTTTCTAGTTGAATTCTTCACCTATATTGCATATGATCCATTATTGTACATAATAAAACTAAATGAAAATTTTTATTTTATATTGTATTTAATATTTTTAAAATTGAGATGGAATTTAATGGCGAGAAGCTAAATATATGATTAGAAAATGATATTAACTTATTTCTGTCTGGGGAAAATTCAATAAAAGAAACAAAAGTCAAATTTATAGAAAATGAAAATTGGACCAGTGGTAGATTGAATTAGTATTTCCTTTAGGTATATTTTCAAATTCAAAAAGGAGAATTCCACAAAAATTTTCTCTTTATACTTGATATACTGAAATGGGTTTGGATTCTTAATTTTTGTTTAAAAAAAAAAACAGTTGGTATCACTTAAAGAAATTTGTCAAAAACTTTTGTTTTTAGTGAAAAATGTTAAAATCTACATGGAGTCCCAAATATGCATTTGAAAATTTTTTTTTAATTTTATATTCCTATTTATTCTATATATATAATCTATATATTTTATATAAAAATATATTATCAAATCCTATGTATTTATATAAATCCATGAATGTGAATGTGTTCATGGATATTTTCTATTATTGGTTATCTAATTAATGGCTCCTAAAAATATCCAAAAATATAAAAACTAATGTATCATAACCTATCATAAATATATTTAAAATTATATATGTTTAATCATCTATAAATTGGATTTAAACTATGAACATCCCATTTTTTATTTAATGTTAATTTTGTATTTTTTGAATTTATCTCATAACAACGCATATTTTTGATCTTTTAAGACTGATGTCCCAAAACTAGAAATGTTATTTATAAAATTTTTTTCTGTAATGCTGTTTAAATTCTTCTATTTATGATGATGTTGTAGTTAAAATATATTTAAAATATTTATACTTAAAAAATACAATTTTTGTTTAAACAAAGAATAAATTCAATTGTGATAAAAAAATATTAAAATTTCAATTTTTTGAATTTAAATTCAATTTTTATGTTTTATATTTTATGGATCCAGTCTTTATGTTGGTCATCCATTTATATAGTCTCTTAAATATGTGTATATTGAAGGGATATATAAAGGTTTTATTCAGTATATATCCATTTTAATTTGCATTTGATTTTTTTTTTTCGTTCTTTATTAATATCCTAACAATATGAAATCTATACCCCAGCTAATATAAAACCTGCATATAAATATATCATTTCCTAATTTTGAAAATATGCTATATGTGCCAGTTTATATTATATTTGCTGTTGTTATTTATTTTCAAAAGTCAAATATAACATTTATGCAAAATTATATTATGGTAGATTGTTATTTATTGTATATATATTTTAACCAACGGTGTTATTGGAAACATGTATTATAAATTACATATACCAACAACTATACCTTGGGTTGAACTATAGCCCATAGTTGGGAAGAAAAATGGTTTGTGTTCATGTCTTCCAACCACCTGAAAAACACTTAAGAATTTTAGGACTTTCCGCAAGGTATAAATATCCTTTTGAATTGTTCAAGTTTCAATTGATATATACAGGATACCAGGGTTCATATGGCTGTTATTTCATACTTTTAACAAAAAATGACTTTTAATTTGTAATTTCATTGTAAATTTTCATTTTTTTGATTTATTTTCATTCAACATAATAAACATTCCTATTTAAATTTGTTCAATTCCCCCTCAATGAAAAATTCAAGTAGATTTCCAAGGTCTTAATGTTATTTGAAATATCATAATCATGTATTAATTAACAAGACATTATAGCGTTTATTAAAACTACCAGATTTTTCAACCAATTTTTTGCAAAAAATTTAAATGAGGTCAATTGTACCTGGATTGTTTGTATAAAAGCTATAAATTGATCCTTACTAATAAATTTTGTGAACTTGAAAATATCATATTTATATATTTTCAATTTAAATATATATATTGTTTATTTTAATAATGATTTTTAGTATATTTGAATTGAAATAATCATTTTTTTGAAAAAGTGGAAATGATTATGAAAAAGCTCTTTGGCTGGGTTTTTTTTCATCATTTGTTCATATAAAATAAATTGGGTATTGGCTGAATATTTGAATTGCTATTTAATTATTTAAACTATCATTTAAGGATTGAATGTTAAACACTTAAATAAATTTTGAATCCTGTTCAAAAAAACACGCAGTTCATTTTGAAATATTTTATAAATTTCACAAAACTTATTTTTAAGTATTAAGAGTTTAAATATCTATAAATGTTTATCAAAAATGATAGTTATGTATTAGGCAAGAAAATAATTGATGTTCCTGAATATTGAATTTTCCTAAATACAAAAAATTTTGCATTCATTTTGTATATTTGCCGATTAATTTTTCTTTCAATTTGTTTTTTTTAATCAAATGTTTATGTCTCTTAACTATTTGATCACAGATGTTTTTTTTTATATTTATTGTAGCATGGGTAAATATAAATAAATCAAAAGAAAAATCTTATAAACAATAAAATATTATTTGAAATTTGTTTAAATTATTTTTAAAGTTTTTTTTTTTTAACTAAATTGCATGTATCATTATAAAATGTTTTTTTTTTTTTTTAAAAATAATAATTAAATATCTTTTATATATTTATGTTTCTAACCATTTTTTTTTATTAATTTTGAATTAAATTGGAAGGGATTCTGTTAAAGATTTTTACTGAAATTTATAAGGTTTTATATTATAATAAAATTTCATTTTTTTAAAAATATTTTAATAAATGTGATGAATGAATTTTTAAAAGAAATTCTAACAGTTATTTTAAAGCTGAAGTTTAATTTTTTAACATTTTAAAAATTTCAATTTAAAAATAAACAAAAAAGGATTTCTAAATTTATTATTCCAATTATAAAACTAAAACTTTGTTAATTTAAATTTATTTAAAATTATTTGATTCATAATTTGTAGAATTTAAATTTTTTTTGGTATTTATTTATTTTTCTTCTGTAAATAAAAGTTACAAATTTTTAAACTAAAATTCATTTTATTTTTTCAATGAATTTAAAAAAATAGATTTTGTTATTTAAAAAAATCAAAATCTAATATTTATTAAGATTCATTAAATCCATTTAATTTTTTTGGGGTTTTTATTTATTATTTATTGTTATAAATCAAAATTTAGAAAAATGAAAAAGTGATTGTTTTACTTTAACTTTTTGCTTATGTTTAAAACAAAATTGTCCAAAAAAAAAAAAATAATTAAATTTATTTAATTGTTTTTATTATTTTTATTTTTATTTCTTTGAACAATTTACCTGGTATATACAATTTCCATTTTATTTCCTAAACATTTTATCTGCTTTTTTGATAAAAAATTTTCAAAAATATTTTTTAATGACATGTTTGACAAGATAAAAATTTTGAATGCATCATAAAATTTTGAAGTTCCAGCATTCCACATTTTTTCAAAATTCTTTTTTATTTTTTTAAAACTGTTTTTTTAAAATCAAAAATATGTTTTGTTTTCGAGAAATTTCATTTTTTTTAACTGTCAACTAGTTATTCTCATTTTTTTTTAACTTAACAAACGTGTCTGTGTGTTTTTGTTTTTTTTTCCAACAAACTTTAAATTGAACATGAAAAATAACTTCATCTCAAAAAAAATTTTTAAATTTAACTAAATTTTTTTTTTTGATGTGATGTATTCTAATTTATTTAAATGATGTTTCAATCTGTTTAAATGGTTTCAATTTTTTGAAATTATATAATATAGATACTAATGTTTCCTTTAAGTTAGATAATCCTTTTGCAATTAAATGAATCCCTTAAAAAAATTTTTCTTAGCATTAAATTTTCAATTAAAACAAATTTTTTGTTCATATTTATATTTGGATCCAAATATTTTTTTGACAAATTCTTTTAAAAAAACCAAAATAGAAATTCTCTATTTTTTACACATTGAGATTTTATTAAATTTTTTAATAATTGAAATATTTAAAAAAAAGAAAAAAAACAAATTCAATTATTTAAAATAAAAATTTGGAAATTTAACAACAAAAAAGTTTTTTATAAAAAAAAATAAATAAATATAAAAGTTTTCCCAGATTTAAATTCTCAATTTCATGAATATTCCATTTGTTTTTTTCTTATTATCAACCTATTTTTTTTCTTTTCTTCATTTTTTTTTCATATATATATAATAAATAAATATTTTAATATATATATAATTTATAAATGTTAAGTTAAAAAAATTTATCTTTAAAAATTTTATAATTAATAAAAAGTTTTTTATGAAAAATTTTCATTTGAGCAAATTTTCATGTGCAATGTATTTGTTTTTTTTCAATTTAAAGTTCATTTAACTTTTTCCTTTTCTTTATCTTCTTTTTGTTAATTATTTGTTGGAGAAAAAACCATATCATAATTGAAAATAAAAAAACCAATAAAAATAAAACATTTTTATAATTTAGTTGGAATTTTAATTTTTTAGTTTTATTTGTTTTCAAATAATAACATATTTTAAAAGTATAAAACTTCTAATTTCATGCTTAAATTCTCTTTTTGAAATCTGATAAATAAACATGTTTCATCTCCTTTTAAAAAAAACTGAACATTAAATAAAAACCTATTCTATTATTTTAAAATTGATTTAATCATTATCAATAAAAACAAAAATATATATAAATATAACTATTTTTTATTTATACTACCTAAAAATTTTTAATATTATATATTTATGAAAATTTTTTTTTAAAACAAAATTTTTGTCTGAAAAAATGTTTATTTAAGAGCATTTCCAATAAACCCATTTATTTTCTTTTTTTATTTTTCAGAACTATCCTAAATTATAAATTTAATAAATGAAATAATATGTTAAAACTCATTCAAAATTAATTTAAAAGTTAAAAAAAATTAAAATAAATAAATTTCTTTCAACTTTTATAAATTTTTTGTTTGTATAAGTCATATATATTAAAACTGAAATATATGAAATATGAGAAAAAGTTTGATTTTAAAATAAATATTTTAAAATTGATGTAAATTTTAAATTTTTTATACAAATAAAAAAACATTTTCATTGAAAGTTTACTTAAAAAATAATAATTTGGTTTTGCAACAATTTAAAATTTTGTGCAATTTTTTTTTTTTAAAAAAATTTAATTTTTTTTTTATTTAAATTATAATTATAGTCAGAATCATTTTTTAAAAATGAAAATTTTAAATATAAAATTTTAAAAATGATATAAATTACAAAAAAAATTATTTTATTAAACTGATATTATTATACATTATCAAATTTTTATTAAATATTCAAAAAATTTTTTTTTGGATTTTCAAATATTCAAAATTCTTTTTAATGAAAATTTTTTAAATTTTTATAAAAAATATTAATTTGGTTGTTCAAAGGAATACAAACTTTTTTCATTATTTAATTAATATCATAAACAAAAAATAATTTTATTTTTTTATTTGTGTTTAATAATTCTGGATTAATGATAAATGAGTAATTCTTTATTTTTTGAATTTTCAAATATACATTCCTTTTTTTCTTTTTTTTTAAACTGGATTTTTTTTTTATTTAAATTCAATTTTAAAAAAAGTTTATAATCTTTAGATTTAAAATTTGAACTTTTTTGTATGCCTATTAAAAAAATTTATTCATTTTTTAATTTAAATTAAATTTTTCTTGAATTAATTTTTTAAATGCATTGAAATGTTTAATCCAAAATACTAAATTTTTTTTGTTATCATAATATTTGATATTCATAAAAAAAATCTAAAAGAAAAAAAAATTAACAAAATTAAAAATAAAAAGAAAGATTTTTGTCTATAAATAACTATGCTAACAAATTTTTAATCTGTTTTTTATTTCAAGATTTGAATCAATATTAGTTTTTTTTGTAAATTTTAAAATTGTTTTTAAATATAAAAAAAAAATTTCATGAAAAATAAATAATATTTCAAGACAAATTTTTTCTAAAAAGGGATTTTAAATGATTGAAAATTTCCGAAATTAAATCCTTTAAATTTATTTTCTTCTATTTTAAAAAATTTAAAATAAAACAAAATTTTAAAAAAAAATTTTTAAATGAAAATTTTAAGAAATTTTCTTTTTGTTTATCTAATTTATTAAAAAAAAAAATAAATTACTGTTTTTAAAATATTTTCCTTTATTGAACATTGATAATACTTTAATTATTCTTTGAAATGCAGTTTATAGATTTTATAATTCAAAAATAAGAAATATAAACATAAATCAATAAAAAATTTCTAATAAATATATAAGCAATTTAATCAAAAATTTGTTAATAAAAATTTTGAATTTCAATAGTTAAAATTTTAATTTTTCATAAAAAAATTTGATTTTTGTTTTAAATTTATTTAAAATTTTTGAAAACAATATTTCAATAAATATAAATATATATAAAAAACATTTTATTTAAATAAATTTTTTAAAATTTTTAATATAATGAAAAAAATTTAATTTGTTTGTCTTGTGATTTTGAATTTCAAAATTTTAAAATTCAATTTTTATTATTTAAAAATTTGCAATTTGTTGTTTTAAAAAAAAAATATTGTTTATTCATATCACATTGAGATTTTTTTTGATTTTAAAGTAAAAATTTAGTTTTAAATAAATTGTTTTTAATTCATGAATAAAATTATTAATTTAAAATAAAAAATTTATTATTTTTGGAAAATATAAATTTTAAAATACAGAAAAATGGTTTTAAAAACATTTCTTAATAATAAAATTTTTTTTGAAATTAATGTAATTTTTCTTATTCTTTTCTTGTCAAAAAAAATTTCTTAAAAATTTAAAAAAAAAAAATTTAAAAAACGATACCTGCAAAAAAAAAATGTCAAAAGGACGGTTTTTTCCTTGACACAAACTTTTATTTTAACTACCTTCACTCCTCAGCAATGTTTTTTTTTTTAAAAAGCAATGATTAGAATTTAAAAAAACCTAAACATATGAAAGTGAATTTATACATTTTTTTTTTTCTTGAGAATTGACAACAAAAATAATAAAACAAATTTATTTATTAACATTGTTTATTTATTATTTTTATTATATTGTTTATTGGAATGTTTGGCAAAACATTGGCTAATTGCCAATTGATTCAAACTTTATAAAATGGTAAATAATAAGGATTTTCTTATAGTTGGTTCACATATTTTAATAATTTAGTAAATGTTTATAAATTTATGAATAAAAAAATTGTTTTCATATTTATTTCTTTATAAATTGGTAAATGATAAATATTGCATTGCATTAATTTTAAAAAATTGTATTAGTTTTAGAATGTTGTAAATATAAAATTATTCTTGTAAATAAACAATCTAATAAATAAATAGTGTTTAATATTTTGTTGTAAATTCTCAAGAAAAAAAAATGTATAAACAATTAACATTGTTTAAGCTTGATAAATTAATATCATGTAGAAATTCATTTTTCATATCCAATTTTGTTTATGTATTTTCAATTATCTAATCAATTTTTAAAGAAAACATTCAAATGATACATTATTTTAGTTTGAAATCCAATTTATTTTGTTCATGTGTTTTTTTAAATAAGACTAACAAAATGTTTTGTTTCCTTATAAATATTTAATCATTGACAAATTTGTTAATGAACACATCTTGAAGAAATTGAAGGTAACATGAATAATAATAGATATAAATTCTATTTTGTATGTTGAAATTATTAGGGTCTAATCATTTGAATAAAATTTAATTTGTCTGGCCTTACAACTAGGATGAATTATGATATTGAGTATAAATTCCTCATTTTTTAAATTTATTCTTTATTCTAAAATAAATTTTAAAACAATAAACAAAAAAAAATTTTTAAAAGTTAAAATACAAAAAATACCTCAAAGCAAATTATCAAATTTCTTTATAAAAACAATATGATCGGTCAATTGATAAAAATGTTAAAAAGACAAATGAAATGTTTTTAATATAGGAACATACAAGTTTATGAAAATTTAAAATGTGGATTGGCAAATGTCAAATCATTAAATGTTTTTAATTTATGTAATTTTTATTTGAAATTATAAAAAAAAAAAAAAAAGCATTCTCACTTTTCTTTAATGATTTAAATTTTGAAATTTGCAAGATTAAAAATTTTTGGAAAAATGATCTTAAAAATAAATTGCATTTAATAGAGATTTTCAACTATAATAATGATTCAACAATAATTTTGATCTCCAAGTTGGGTTATAATTAAAATTTTCAGTTTATAATTTACTAAGATCAAAATGTATAGAAAAAGCTTTATTTCATTTAATCAACTTTTAACAAATTTTAATCCAGAACTCTTTCAGAAAAATTTCACCTTCCTTAACAAATTTTCTGTTGTCACAATGTAGAATATTTAGAAACTGCAGTGATAAAAATAAAACCAAAAATCATTGGGAAATTGAATGTTAGATGCCAAAACATTAAAAAATAGTATAACTATATCTTTAATGATATTTAGAAGAATACCATAATTAACACAGATTTTTATTTTTGATATTCCTTTCATGACCATGGAGACACAAAACAACATATATATATATATATAATATTTATATATATATATTTATATAAATTGGTGTAATGAGTAAATTAATGTTGGTATGACATTTTTTTTTTAATTTTGTTGAGGTGTTTTACTAGTAGGGTCAAGTTACTGCACTTTCTGTGAGAAAAAAAGTTTCTGACACAATTTTTATTCTGCCAAAAGAAAAATTTAAACAGGATGCCATACTGTTTTTATTCGTGCAATTATGGAAATAATAAGAAACATTTCAGTGTTTTTTTTGTCAAACTGAGAACAGTATAAGGGAATCGGAAAATGTTGGATAATTTAATAATTACAAAGGGAAGATACAATTGAAAATTCACTTTTGTCGTTCTGATAAGAACTTTTTTTTTGCTTTGTCATCCATTTTTAAATAAACTAATTTTCAAACCATTAGACATGCTCATCAAGACATTTTCAATGAAGACTACATTTTTAATTTTGGAAAACATATAGGGTATCCAGCATCATAAATTTTTCAGGAGTAGCACTTCATGTCTGGCAACAATTTAAAATCTTTACCATGCCACACACATCTTGAAATCCAGTCATGGCTTTCAGGTAATTTCTAACCCACAATATTAGTATCTGGCCATTTAATTCATCCAGTGCAACCCTCTTGAATCAATTTGTATTCCAAGGAGTTGAGCAAGTCAGACAAAAATGAATTTGTAATGAAAGATGAACTAAAATGAAGATTATTACAATATTCAATAACTAAAACAATAGATCCATTCCAGAAGATTTCTAAAAATTCCTTATCATCTTAGAATATGATTGAAAAGAATTTTTAATTTTATTGAATATGATTTACTCATAAATATTTGAAGATATTTTTGTGTAATTTTGGTAAATATATATGTTAAAATAAGATGCCAGTGTTATTTTCATTTATCCATTGTTGCAATATATATATCTATATATATACAGAAATACTCTGCACATTATGTGTCTCTGATACATAGAAATCTTAAAGGACATAGTAACTTTCGCATTTGTGCATCCTAGGAATTCAACTAAAGTTTCTCATGAAATGTGATGCATTGTACAAAACCAACCCATATTGTGGTATAGTAAAAGGAATTTGTTGTTAGTCAATACTATGTAAACAATGGCATCAATTTAAAATGTAACTAATATATTCTTTCTGTAGCTGAATCATTTGTCAAATGAACTAGATATGGTAATTAGTACATAGATATTTTGTTTTTTTTAAAGATATTTTTTAAAACTACGAGTACAAAATGTTTTAGCTAAGAAGCAGAGACATTAGCATTTAACATTCACTTCTCTGTTCAAATAACATTTAACAGGGCTCAAGAATGTTTTCAGACAAAATAAATTTTCCTGCATAGGTTGGTACAAGGCTATAAGGTGGCCAATATTTTTTGTAATTTTAAATAATAAACTCTACATTAATCATTTGATGTTATTCTTTCAAATAGTTTTTATTATTTCTTCCTTTCTTCCACTTTACTCTTTCCTTTGGTTGGATGTGTGGGTGGCATGAAATAGATACTTTCATGGTTGTTTTTTTTAAATTTATTTTCATATTTAATTTTTTTAAAATATTTTTAAACATTTTAAAATTTTCTCACATAAATATAGTTTCTTAAATGAACTTTGATTAAGTGAAAATACTATTTTCATTTTGAATTTAAAAAAAAAAAAAAGTTATGTCAATTTAAGTGATGGTAAAAAAAAGAAAAAAAAAGAAAAAAAAAAAAAGTCTGAAATCTGTACTTTAATTTTTATTTATTAAGAAAATTAAATTGGGACCCATTAAATTTAATAAATTTCTAATTATCAATTTTGGTCTTCTTTTCACTTTACAACCCCAAAACAAATCAGTTTTTATATATTATATATATATATATATTAGTATATATATATATATAAGTATATGAAAAAAACAGTCTTTTATTATTTTAATGGTTCCATAATAAATTATTTCACCACAAGTTTTTTTTTTTTTTAATCTGGATTTCATCAAACTTTTGGCTTCAAAGGTTTAAATTCTAAATTATATTTAAAAAAATTCTTCTATGTCATCCTCCTTGGGTCTCTCTCCCATAATTTTGTTATTGGCTCCATCATCATAAACTAAATATTTATATATATATATATATATATATATATTATATATATATATATATATATACTTTCAATATTTTATTTTCCAGCATACATATTGATATCAAGCATAAATCTTTTCATCATTAAATTAATTTCACTGGACTAGATGTATGGTGCTGTGTCTTAATTTAACCCTATATTTCTCATCTAAGAAATTTGCATACCTTTTAATATCTAATTTATATTTTTAATGTTTCTGTTTTTGAATTTTGAAAATTTTTGATTGGTCAATTTGAACTTTATTTAATTAAATTAAAAAAATAATTAAATGCCTTCTCAATCTCTTAACAAATGTATTCTGTATATATTTCTGAGATGAGGTATTGTTTAAATATTATTTACATTGTTCTTTTTATTGTCCTCATCTTTGTCACCATATTTATTACAATATTTTTATTATTATGATGCTTTTTTTTTTTTTCAATAATTTTAATGTCGAACTGAATCCTTTAATTTTGTTTTGCTCACTGGGGTAAACTGTTCTAGTTTCATATTACCATAAGCTAATGGATGTCAGTTATCTCTTGTTAATTCACCTCTCTCCAAATAAATACCTTAAAAAAACTGAACTCACACTCTTTTAGTTTCACTGGATCTTCAAAGCATTTATACAAATAGGAAAAAAATTCTAAATACAGTGACCATAAAAAAAACAGTCATGTGACATGACCTCTTTTAATTGTTTATGGATTTTACCATAACTTGACATCATAAATCATGAGTTACCAAACATTACCAGATGATGGAACAAAAAAACTTTAAGTCCTGAAACATAGAAATTTCTGTGTCGCAATGTAAAATATTTTTAAATAAAAATATCACTAAAATATATAATTTCATCGATATATATATATATATATATATATGGATTACTTTAAATGTTATTTTATTTTTTGCTTTTTATTTGGATAGAAAATTTGCATTATTATTTATTAGTATATTTATTTTAATCTACCAGCCTGAATATTTGAAAACCTTATTAAGAAAAAATTTTGGCCCTTTGGCAGGAATAGAACCTGTGTCCTCATTCTAAAAAAGTTTCCATATATATATATATATATATATATATATATATATATATATAAAAAGAAAGAAACAACACTATTTTAGTGTGATGACATGCTTTTAGAGGATAAAATGTAATTATATGTTTTTTAGCACAAAACTCATGGTAAAATTTTCTCCACAAACCTCACAGAGATACGGTTTCTCTCCAGTGTGCACCAACATGTGCTGTTTAAGATTTGAATTGCATGAATATTTGGCTCCACAAAACTCACAATGAAAAGGCTTTTCTCCAGTATGGGTCAACATATGTTGTTTCAGATGGGAATTCTGGGAAAATTTTGTGCCACAAATGTCACATGGGAAAGGTTTTTCTCCAGTGTGGGTCAATATGTGCTGTTTCAGGTGAGAACTTTGAGAAAATTTGGCATCACAAACTTGACAGTTGAAAGGTTTCTCACCAATATGTTTAAGCATGTGTTGTTTGAGACATAGGCTCCAAGAAAATTTTGCTTTACAAACCTCACAATGAAATGGTTTTTCTCCAGTATGAGTCCGCATATGTTGTTTTAGATATGAACTCCGTGAAAACTTTGATCCGCAAACTTGACAGCTGAAAGCTTTTTCATTGTGAGTTAACATGTGCTGCTTGAGAATTGAACTCTTGGAAAATTTAGCGCCACAAATGACACAATGAAAAGTTTTATCTCCTGCATGTGCTAACATATGTTGCTTGAGGCCAGAACCCTGGGAAAATTTTACTCCACACAGCGAACAGCGGAAAGATTCTTTTCCATTGTGTGTTAACACATGTTGTTTGAGATAGGAACTTTTAGAAAATCTGACACCACAAACCTCACAATGAAAAGGTTTCTCTCCAGTATGTGTCCGCATGTGCTGCTTGAGATTAGAGCTGGTGGAAAATTTTGACCCACAAATATCACAATGGAAAGGTTTCTCACCTGTGTGCATTTTAACATGTTCTTTCAAACTTGAACTGTAGGCAAATCTTCCCCCACAAACCTCACAATGAAAAGGTTTCTCACCAGTGTGGATAAGCATGTGTTGCTTGAGATTTGAACTCTGGGAAAATCTTGACCCACATACCTCACAACGGAAAGGTTTCTCTCCTGTGTGTGTTCGTATATGGCGCTCAAGCCGGGAATTACAGGAGAATCCTAATCCACAGACTCCACAGAGGAAAGATTTCTTCCTGTCAATATTCATATTCCTCAAATGGAATGAGGTTCTAACTGAAAATGAAAGAGAAAAATAATATTTAATAGACAAAATATGATCAAATTTTTCAAGCAACTGAACAAACGATTTACATTTATACAAGACTAGATAGAGATAAAATTGGTGCATAGTGTCAAATTTCCAAACAGGAGGGGGCGGGATGACAACCTTGAAAAACCAGCATTCAAAGATCTGGCTTGTACTGGAAAACAAAGATGAATTGCTTGCTCTGGAACAAGGATTCTCAACTAGGAGGGAATTACCCCGAGGAGGAGGGAGAGTTTCAAGGGGTTACTTTTCTTTGTTTTTTCATTTACAAAACTTGGAGCCCATCACGTGTGTTAAAAGAAACTTTTCTATAAAAATAATCCATGTAAATGTATTAATATGGAAAAGAATGAAGATTTTCAATAATACATATAATAATTCAGCAGTACATTTTTGAAGAAAAAAATATTACCAACAATACATTTTAAAAAAAACATAACCAGCAATACATTTTTGAAAAAAATATTACCAACAATAAAAATCTTGACGGCATTAAATATCCCATTGAGGCTGATATGCTATAAAACAAAATAAATCAAACAATCCAGCTTAAATAAAGGAATTCTATTTTGATGTACAAGGTGCAAAATACCACTCGATATACAGAGTTACAGATCAAGAGGAACAGTTTATAGCGAAGCTAACAGGTTAACTTCGTTCTGGATATGACAATAAACTACACCATGCAGCAAGTCCTCTGAAGAGGAGGTTTTGAGTGTAGAACTACCACTTAATTCCTGTTGTACACTGGTCAACCCTGAAATGGGGTGGTAGCACCTGTTAGGGTCCCAGCTATGGGCAAACAATGAACCCCCAAACAAAACTCCATGAAAGTATTAAAATACATATTTATATTAAAATGACCGACAAGAGATTTTATCTGTAGTTGAAAGCATACAATTGCGGATATGCTGTAAAACAAAACAAATTGAACAGTGTTATTCCAGTCATTTAAAGATGATAAATTATTACTGCAGCATAATCTCTGCAGAATGAAAAGACTGTGGTGGCTAGACTTGTCTAACAGAATGCAAGTAGCCTATGATAGTAAAGACTTAAAGATTCTGTATCCGCTAATGAAGCAAGCATTTGGGACAATCATCAGTAGAACGTCTTATGTCTAAAGATGGCTCCGTCATACTTAAAGATTGTAATTATATCAAAGACAGATGGACTCAACATTTTACAGAGTTTTTTCACAATCCATGTCAATGATGATGTTATTAACCTTTACTACACTGCAGGTGATAATAGTTGCTACTCTAGGCTCATTGTGTCATCTTGAGACGGTTGCTATAAATAAACACTTGTCAACTGTTATTTCTGGTATTTCAAGCAGGAAATTGCCTACTACTGCTTTGGAACAAGGCTAAACTTCAGTTTTTCAATGCTATTTTGAATTCTTCTAGACTCTACATGAGGTGTAAGATCAATTAAACCCACGTTAATTTTTCGTGATTTTTTGTAAACAAAATTGACGCGTCAATATCCAACAAAGCCTATATTCAGGAGTTTTTCTTTGATTATGATCTATCCACTACCCTTCTCCTCATCCTTTCTTCTATCACTCCTATCTGATCTTGCTCCAAGTTTTCTGTAACCCCTTGCGTCCTAGTGGCTTCCCGCCTTGCTTGGGGTGAAACGCTTAAAAAAAAAGAAAAAAAAAGTCTCCGATGATGATTTTGAAGGCTTTACTCAAGTGGATATTGACATTGAAGTAGTCAAAGATGATAACCATATTAGTGATGTGGAGGAAAGCGATGATGACTACTTGCAGCTACTATCATCTATGCGTTACTAATTTTATGAAAGTTACTAGTGACCATTGATATACCTGATAGCCTTTCTGACAGTGCATGTATGTTGATGATACTGCCCTTCTTGCTCACAGCGAGGATGACATGCAAGCGATATTGGACCATATCTCAGGGGCTTGTACTGCTTTTGAGGTAACAACCAACCAATAAAAGACAAAAGCCATGTATATGCCCCCACTTGGCCTGCCAAACTGTTGTGACCAAATAATTGGTTAAGAAATAACAAGAAGTTGCAGATAAATAGTGTATTGAACAGTAAATGCAACAGAAGAGGGTTACACGATTTGGGAGTCTGTATCTGTTGACCAAGCATTCAGTCTATATCACTGTTATATTCAGTGACCCCTCCACGAAAGCAAAGGGTACAACAGTAAAAGATTGAGACCTAGATGCTTATCTAATAGTAATGAACTTCTTAATCTATTCTGTTCACAAAAAACAAAGCCTGTAAATGGATGTTGCTTAATGAAAATATTTTTTTTAGAAACCATTTGAGGAAGCCACACCACATTATAGAAAACAAAGAAAATTCATGCTCGAAAAGGATTGATTACATTACAAAACCTATTAAAATTTGCCAAAAATTGCTCTAGATTTACAGCATTTTTTATGAGCAAATTTGGCAGCTATATTCTGTCGTGTTATAAGTAATTGGTCTATTCTGAATAACAAAACAAAATCCCACAGAAAAATAGTGCATTGAACAGTAAATACAATGAGAAGTGTGTCAATGAGTTTCAACCAACTGATATTGTATAAAAGTATTTCTATATCACTTTTCCCCCTGAAAAACCTTATTTCCTACAAACTTTATAGAAAATGGAAGTTCCACAATGTCCTCATTAAAGGGAAGACATCACAACATTTACATAAGAATGGAACAAAAGTTCATTAACGTATTCAATGTGGAGAGTAGTTGAAAGTTTTGAATAGAGGCAGTCATACTTTCTATCTGGTTATTTGATGCAGAAATGACATTACTGCAGTGAGCAGAAAAATGAATTCCAGAAAACATGAAAAGAGAATATGGTCTATCATAAGATTTCCAAATCACAAAGATCAGCATCTACAAAACAGGTGTCCTAAGTGCCTTTTTATATTCCCTTAAAGTGTGGACCATCTATTGAAGATACATTAAGGTCTTAAGACATTTTCACCAGCAGTATCTGGGATGAATCTTGGACATCAATTGACAATCTTGTACACTAGACACAAAAGTCCTTTAGCATGCAAACATAGCCAGCATAAAAAAAACACTACCTCTTCATAATCAAAATGTACTAAACAGGTTATCTGACATATATGAAGGATTGCAGATTCCCCAGAAGATGTTTTGATGGTGAGCTGGTACCAGGTAATCGACCTGCTCATCAGCCCCAAAAAACATTTCAAAGATATAGTTAAATGTGACTTAAAGATTATTGGCATTAATGTTGAAAACTGGGAAACTATTGCTGGAGATTATTGCCCCCATTTTGAGCAAAAGAGAAGCATTCAAACAAAAAAATATTTTAACATCAGGAAGGAAAAAACAGAATCTATGCCAGAGCTATTAGGATGCCGACAAACTTGCAGTATTTATGGAAAAGTCACCAACTTGGTGGCTGCTTTAGCCAGTCACACGTGATCATACCAGAGAAATCAGCTGTAGACTCCTCAAATGCCACATAGTTGTCTCACTCCATGTATTTATGCAAAAACATTGAGCAGAAGAGAACTGAGCATTCAAATAAAAAGCATGTCATCAGGAAGGAAGAAACAGAATCTGTCACAGAGCTATCAGGATGCCAATAAACTTTCAGTATTTATGGAAAAGTCACCCACTTGCAGGCTGGTTTAGCCAGTCACATGAGAAACACGAAGGTCAGAATGACTTTTGTGAATGCAACTCTACCAGAAAGACATGCAGTTTACTCATTATTCATTGTAACAAAAAATCTGTTAAATGATCGACTCAAACACCACGAAATTAAAGGCACATTAACACAGGTAAGTTTATACTTAGTTAACACAGAATTTTTTTTTGTTTTTTTGTGTGCAAGAGGATTGCAAAAGATTTAAAACACTGCATATTTTATGTGATGTCATAGATATTGATTTATTTAATAGTTAAAATGTATGAAAAATTAAGAAAGTTTGAGTGCAAGAGATGCTTTACTCGGTAACGAGTTGTCTGTCTCCATGTATGTATGCAACAACGTTGAGCAGAAGAGAACTGAGCATTCAAACAAAAAAGCATGTCATCAGGAAGAAAGAAACAGAATCCGTGCCAGAGGTATTAGGATGCCAACAAACTTGCAGTATTTATGGAAAAGTCACCCACTTGGTTTAGCCAGTCACATGAGATCACACCAGAGAGATCATCCACAAACTCCTGTGAATGCAACTTTACCAGAAAGACCTGTAGGTTACTTGTGTGAGTTTTGTGATAAGGTTTGTAAGTTTGTTGCTGTGCTCAAACATCACATAATTGTACACAGGGACAGGCAAGTTTCCAACATAGGTAACACTTTGCCATGTATATATGAGAGGCCTGCCCCCAAAAACACATTTCAAGGATATACTTAAATGTAACTTAAAGACTATAAGCGTTAATGTTGAAAACGGGGAACCTGTTGCTGAAGATAGATCTGGCTGAAGAAGATTGATTTGGGAATGCTGCAACCATTTTAAGCAGAAGAGAATTAAGTGTTCTAACAAACAAAAAAAATCCATAAATCGCCAAGACAGTTCCCTAGATTTAAACCCAGTTGAGAACCTGTGGTGTTATTTGAAAATTCCTATCCAATCGAGAACGCTCCAACAAACATTCCATTAAAATCAATAAATGGGATTTATTTCTATTAAATCAAACTTTTTTTTGTTTTCTATGCATATTTAATTATGATGCACCTGTCTACAGTTAATTATATGGAAAGTATTTTTTATTCATTAGTTGGAAATACAATAAATTAAAAATTTGTATGTGTACAAATATTTGTCCCCCCAACTGTATATAATTTCTAGGATATAGTTAAATGTAACCTAAAGATCCTAAAGAAGTGTTAATGTTGAAAACTGGGAATCTGTTGCTGAAAATAGATCTTGTTGAAGAAGGTTAATTTGGGAATGCTTGTTTTCCATTTTTTGTAGGAGAGAATTAAATATTCAATAAAAAAACATGCCATTAGGAAAAGAGAAATAGAATTTTGAGATCCAGAGTTATTTTTATATAACAACACACTTGAAATATTTGTGGAAAGTCACCCTCTCGGCGGTGTAGGATTTAGTTAGATGAACAGAAACTACTTGACTGTCAATCTGTTCTAACTGCCTGTCTTTTAGCCCAGTTGGTTTTATATAGCAACATAAAACAAACATATCACCGCCTCTTCTGTATCATGTCCACAAAACATGGATATGTAAAAAAAGCTGAAAATTATTCTACCATGTAAAACCAATTGTAAAGCAGAATAACATCTACACATTTTTTATTACTTCAAAGTTCCTGAGAAAATTAAATTTTGAATTAAATCACCCATAAAAGGGGTTGGTTGATATGCCATTAAACAAACAAATCATTCTAAATCTTTTGCTTTATGCAAAGATTTTTGTAAAAATGATTTAAATCAGTGACTTTTTTTAAATAAAAAAACCCTGCATTAAATAATAATAAAAAAGTATGATCAACTATACAGAATCTATATATATATATATATATATATATATATATATATATAAGTTGTAGCCTCTGTCTGTTTCTTTGTTTGTTAGTCAACTCCTTCTAGGGTTTTGGAGACAGAACACTATATATATTCTGAACCTACATTACCCAGAATAGTTAGATAAGTATATTTCATTTTGATCAAAGAGGGCCCCCAGGGCAGGGAGTCACAAACTCTCACTGAAAATATTTTTTCCTTTGGTATAAATTAAATTTAGATTTGGACAAGGGAATGACTCTTAGGGTACTTGGAAAATTGTATTTCATTTTCATCAAAGGGGGTTCCCGGGAGGTGGGGGTGCACAAACCCCCAACTGAAAATTATCTCCCTTTCATATAAATTACATTTGAACAAGGGAACGACTCCTATCCAAAATATAGAAGGAGAAAGCCAGAAGATGGAGGTTACATCAGCAAGACCAAAATGAGACGATATGGATGTCAACATATTTATTGTGACAATTCAACAGTCATATCAATGTTAAAATCTGCTCATCAATTCATTCAATCAAGTATTGCATCAAATACATATCAAAGAAGTCAGATCAAGCTTTTGCATAAACCCCCCACTAAAATTTTCCCCTTTGATTTAAATTAAATTTATATTTGAACAAGGGAATGACTCCTATCCAAAATATAGAAGGAGAAAGCCAGAAGATGGAGGTCACATCAGCAAAATCATTGAGTAATACTGAAATGCATCATTTTTCTCTCCAAATTATAACAATGATTTAAATCAATCATCATTTTCTTATAAAAAATGTGTGACAGACAGCAAGGTGTGGGTAATTCGGCTAGTAAATAATAAAAATAAACATTAACAAATGTTTAAAAAATTTAAAACACAAATAATTAAACACCAAATCTATAAATAAGTTAGCAAAAACAATGTAATTTGTAATAAATTATCCTCACCAAATGACACTTTAAAAAAAAAAAATCATTTCACTTCAAGCAAGGCAATAGAGCAATTAAGTAACAAGCAGGACACTGGGTTTGAAAGAATGAGAAAAAATAAAACATTAAGGAGAGAGATACAATAAAAAAACAAGAATTAAGAAGACAGAAGATAACGATTGACATTGCATTTAAATTTTTTTGAAGATCAAATTGAGAATATGACAAAAAAAAGAAAAAAGACTATTAAGGAGAGAGGACAATAAAAGAACAAGAATTAAGAAGACAGAAGATAAATATTGACATTGCATTTAAATTTCTGAAGATCAAATTGAGAATATGACAAAAAGAAAACACTATTAAGGAGAGAGGACAATAAAAAAAACAAGAATTAAGAAGACAGAAGATAAAGATTGACATTGCATTTATTTAATTTCTGAAGATCAAATTGAGAATATGACAAAAAGAAAAAAAACTATTAAGGAGAGAGGACAATAAAGAACAAAATTAAGAAGACAGAAGATAACGATTGACATTGCATTTAAATTTCTGAAGATCAAATTGAGAATATGACAAAAAGAAAACACTATTAAGGAGAGAGGACAAAAAAAGAAATTGAATTATTAAGAAGACAGAAGATAACATATTGACATTGCATTTAAATTTCTGAAGATCAAATTGAGAATATGAAAAAAGAAAAATTTACTATTAAGGAGAGAGAGGACAATAAAAGAACAAGAATTAAGAAGACAGAAGATAACGATTGACATTGCATTTAAATTTCTGAAGATTAAATTGAGAATATGAGAAAAGAAAACACTATTAAGGAGAGAGGACAATAAAAGAACAAGAATTAAGAAGACAGAAGATAACGATTGACATTGCATTTAAATTTTGAAGATCCAATTGAGAATATGAGAAAAAGAAAACACTATAAGGAGAGAGGAAAATAAAAGAACAAGAATTAAGAAGACAGAAGATAATTATTGACATTGCATTTAAATTTTGAAGATCAAATTGAGAATATGACAAAAAAGAAAACACTATTAAGGAGAGAGACAATAAAAGAACAAGAATTAAGAAGACAGAAGATAAATCATTGACATTGCATTTAAATTTCTGAAGATTTAATTGAGAATGATGACAAAAAGAAAACACTATTAAGGAGAGAGGACAATAAAAGAACAAGAATTAAGAAGACAGAAGATAACAATTGACATTGCATTTAAATTTTTGAAGATCAAACTTTTCTGAAAAGCATGAAGCTGGAAGAGAATTTCATAAGCAAGAAGTGTGATAGAAGGAACTGTTAACATAGAACTTACAGTTACATCTGGCCATTTCAACTGTAAAATAATGAAACCTAGCTGCCAATCTAGTACTGCACTTATGTTAAAAGTTGAAATGTGAAAAGGGAAAGCTCATCAGAACAATTCCATTAAAATATTTAAAGGAAAGGCCAAGGGAAGCGACATTATGGCAGTAGGAAAGTGATTGACGCTGAGATGCCAAGTCAGGACCAATAACATTGCACATTTTTCTCTGGATTTTATCAAGAATCTCTAAATACATAGCAGAATTTCTCAGACCAGATGTAGGAAGCAATAATCAATGCTTTAATGAATGGTTTCCACTTATAAATGTAAACAGATTCTGTTGATAAAAATGTTGTCTCATGACATAGTGAACAAACTTTTTCAGGTGCAGATTCCTAGGACTGATTCAATATAATCTTTCCACTTTCTCTGTCAGAGGATAAATTTGTTAACCGATTTTGAAAGGTGTAATGAGTCACACTTCTTGAGGTTAGCATCAGGTTTAAACCCTCTTGGAAAAAAGTTTGATCTCAAATGGTTAAAAGAGATTTTTTTTATTTTTTGGTGTTTAAATAAGTATGAAGGAAATGTTTTACTGTAAAAATTCATTGAAAAATTTTTCATAAAAGAAAGGGATTGTCAGTGGTCAGAAATGAAGGCAAGCATTACTGATAGAATAGGGGTTATATGTATAATGGAAATGCATTATTAATGATTTTACTAAATTTTTGCATTGAAAATCAATAAAAAGGGATTGTCAGTGGTCAGGAATGAAAAAGCATTAGTGATAGAATAGACAGCTATTATATGTATAATGGAAATAACATTGCTAATTTTTTTACTTTAGGAATGCATTGAAAATCAATAAGAAAAGGGATTTTCAGTGGTCAGGAATGAAAAAAATATATTATTATGATAGAATAGATATATATTATATGTATAATGGAAATTTTTTGAAATTTTTTTACTATAGGAATGCATTGAAAATCAGGAAAAAAATTTTCAGTGGTCACTTTGAAGGCAAGCATTACTGATAGAATATATATTATATGTATAATGGAAATTTTCATTGCTAATGATTTTTACTATAGGAATGCATTGAATGAAATCAATAAAAAAGGGATTGTCAGTGGTCAGGAATGAAGGCAAGCATTACTGATAGAATAGGGCTATTATTATGTATAATGGAAATGCATTGCTATTGATTTTACTATAGGAATGCATTGAAAATGAGGAAGAAAGGGATTGTCAGTGGTCAGGAATGAATGCAAGCATTACTTATAGAATAGGGCTATTATATATATAATGGAAATGCATTGCTAATGATTTTACTATAGGAATGCATTGAAAATCAGGAAGAAAGGGATTGTCTGTGGTCAGGAATGAAGGCAAGTTTTACTGATAGAATAGAGCTATTATATGTATAATGGAAATGCATTGCTAATGATTTTACTATAGGAATGCATTGAAAATCAATAAGAAATCATTGTCAGTGGTCAGGAATGAAGGCAAATTTTTACTGATAGAATAGGGCTATTATATGTATAATGGAAATGCATTTTTAATGATTTTACTATAGGAATGCATTGAAAATGAGGAAAAAGGGATTGTCAGTGGTCAGGAATTGAAGGCAAGCATTACTGATAGAATATAGGATATATATTATATGTATAATGGAAATATATATTTTCTAATGATTTTACTATAGGAATTTATTGAAAATCAGGAAGAAAGGGATTGTCTGTGGTCAGGAATGAAATGCAAGCATTACTGATAGAATAGAGCTATTATATGTATAATGGAAATGCATTTTTAATGATTTTACTAAAGGAAATAATTGAAAATCAAAAAGAAAAGGATTGTCAGTGGTCAGGAATGAAGGCAAAAATTACTGATAGAATATAAATCTATTATATGTATAATTTTTATGCATTTTCTAATGATTTTACTATAGGAATGCATTGAAAATCAATAAGAAAAAAATTGTCAGTGGTCAGGAATGAAGGCAAGCATTACTGATAGAATAGGGCTATTATATGTATAATGGAAAATGCATTTTTAAATGATTTTACTATAGGAATGCATTGAAAATGAGGAAGAAAGGTATTGTCAGTGGTCAGGAATGAATATCAACATTACTGATAGAATTCTACTTATTATATGTATAATGGAAATGCATTGTTAATGATTTTACTATAGGAATGCATTTTGAAAATGAGGAAGAAAGGTATTGTCAGTGGTCAGGAATGAAGGCAAGCATTACTGATAGAATAATAAATTATTATATGTATTATGGAAATGCATTGCTAATGATTTTACTATAGGAATGCATTGAAAATGAGGAAGAAAGGGATTGTCAGTGGTCAGGAATGAAGGCAAGCATTACTGATAGAATAGGGCTAATATATATGTATAATGGAAATTTCATTGCTAATGATTTTACTATAGGAATGCATTGAAAATGAGGAAGAAAGGGATTGTCAGTGGTCAAAAATGAAGGCAAAGCACTACTGATAGAATAGGTATTATATATATAATGGAAATGCATTGCTAATGATTTTATTATAAGAATGTATTAAAAATCAGGAAGAAAGGCATTGTCAGTGGTCAGGAATAAGTGTTTCTGATCAAATAGGGCCATTTAAGTATGATTTTTGTTTGATTAATTTCTTTCTTTATGGTTTATCAACTCTTTGCAGGTCATTTGAAGCCAAAACTTATTTTTAATTGTCACAATAATTTTCTTTACCTGAATGAATATTGCATTAAGAATTTTTTAAGAACAATGATTTTTCCTGACATAAAAACTGCTATTTGCCTGATTCTGTCTGAGAAAGGCTTTCTGCACTTGACTTGCTTGTTACGACTCAATGGTTCAGTCAAGTTAGTGAATCCAGTGGACATATCAACTCATCATGACTTCATTAATGTTGAATAATATTTACAGAACAAAAATCACATCATCAAAATTATTAGACAGGTAGACAATAATATCTGTTTTATATATATAATTTTCCCCTGACCACCCAAATAAATATATATACTGTTCTTTTTTTGTGAGGAAAAAATATTTGGTACTTTTGGTATTTGTATCTCTGCCTATTCAAATGTTATGTGCAAAATTTCAATAGACCAAAGTTTCATTACATGTCACTTTCTATCAAGTTTTTCAAATGCTTTGTAGAAATATTAAAAAAATTACCCTTCTTCTTATACATTGTTTCTTAAAAAAATAAAAAATAAAACAATTTTTACCAAATGGATTGAACCAGATTTTTTTTTTTTTTTTTGTTCATGTTTTTGAGTTCTCTCTATAAATGAGCAAAAATAATTGAGGTATTTAAGGAGGGATAAAACAGTTTAACAATGTGCCTTTCCTGTTTGTTCTATAAGGGCTGGAATATCAATTCTTTTCTGGATGGTCAGTTTTATAGATAATAATTTTGTTTTTCAATGGTCATTTTCATATTAAAAGTTTGTATATTGATCTTCCAAGACTTTCTCTGTCTGAATTTTTTGCTCAATATGAATATATATTTGTATATATAAATTATGATATTTATCCTCAAATATTAAAATAAATATTCCATATCCATTTTTAGATCATTTGATGTCCAATTGTTTTCATTTTAAGAAGACCTAAGCTGTCTGATATTAAAATATTCACAGGCAAATTAAATGCATTGTCATAAAGATGACCCATTCCAAGTGGTTCTTGTCTCCTAAGTGATGCAGTTAATGTCTTTTAAGCAATCAAAGGATAATTTTATCCTGAAATATGAATTTTTAAAAAAAAAAATCTTAAAAATGAAAATTTTTATTTAATTAATTTCAAATAATTTATTTTTGAGCTTATCAACAAGGATGAATTATTTTAAATCCAGAAAATATTGTAATCAAAATTTTTTTGAAATAATGGTTTATATTTTTGATCATTTAATGCTCAAACAAATTTAATTTTCTTGGGAACCTTAATCCTTTTTTTTTATTTAAATTAACATTTTCATCAAGGATTTCTTTTTCTATGGAAATGTTTATTGCTGGTAATTTTTTTCCAAATGAAAATGTAAAATATTTTTACAATAAAAATATATTTTTTTATTTTTGTAATATTTTTTATTCAATTGCTTGTTTCATCTTGCCCATAGCTTGGACCCAATAGGTTTTTGGATATTAGGTCAAAAATAAAAGGGAAACAACAATAATTAAAAATGAAACACATTCCTTACACAATTTGTGATCCAGTTTTTATTTTGGCCAATGGACATTTCACTGAAAAAGTACAAGTAAAAATAGTAACAAGCAATACTTTAAGTATTTTAATTAGCAGTATTATAAGGTAGAATAGGACTAATAATTATCACTGAATTTCAAGTGATTAAATTACTAAATCTAAATTTAAAATTAAAAGTTTTCTTATTTCAATATTTGTTTATTGAAATTAGTATTTTTAAAAATATTTGAGTGTATTTGGGTAAAAAGTAGCACCTAATTATTTAAATTCGTATTTAACAGTAAGATAAAAGCTAGTTCACCCCTTTAAGATAATGATCATTGAAAGGGAAATTGAAAGATCTTTCATATTGTAAAATCTTAAGTTGTAAAATGTGCTTTTTCTCAAAATACTTATCATCTTACAGTAATATTTGAAGTAAAATGTAATATATACAGAATAGATTAAAAAAAAAAACTGATGTAAAAAAAAAAAAAAAATAAATTATAAATTAATACAGTAAATAAATATATGTAACACATTATTATAAATATATATGACATATAAAGTGTAATTATATAACATTTTTCGATTAAATGTCAATTCAGTTAAATGTCCATCGGCCAAATGTCTGAGTTTAGATTCAGAATGTTTTACTGCCATTGTAAACAATCATCAGAAAATAATACTAAGAGGCGATTGGTTGTTTTTGGAATAGGCTCAACTGTCGATTTTTGTAGCATGAAAAAGCCTGTCACCTCCTGAGTGTTGACTTTAATGTTCACTTTATATATATAAATATATATATATATATATATATTTACATGAATCATTCATACAAAAACAAATACAGAATTAATGATTTAACACTAACACATTTCTAAAGCATTTTTGGATTACTTCATAATCATTTTCGTTGTCCTCATTACCGAATTAAAAAACAAGAACAAATCTATTTAAATACCTGAGTTTTTTGTCTGTAGGAACAGATGAAAGTTTGTAAAAACTAAACTTAATTTATGCTAGCATGCAAAAAAAAAATTAAATAAAACCTGATGATTCATCATGTGAGAAATCTTTATGGCAGGTTTTACTAAAATTGGCTCATTAAACTTTATTAAACTCAACGTTGATTCTGATTCCAGAGAACTAGGTTGGGTGTGAAAAAGTATTTGTTGGAAACATTCTTTTTCATTCTATTTTTCAATTAATCCATTTTTGAAACTGATAACTTGTGTTCATTTTGTTTAGTACTTTTTTTTGGAACAGATTTAATGTTTAGTATAGAGCTTAGAAAAAATTTGCAGTGTGAGATATAAGCAAAAGTAAAGTATAGCAACATCAAAACCTCAAAGGCACCCTTTAAAAGGCAAGGAAGGCCAAAAATAAAATAAGTCAAGTGATAGTGATTGCTGCATGAATCGTGATAACATTTTTTTGAATCAAGCACGGGCAATGCCGGGCCATGCTGCTAGTATATTATAAAAAAGGAGTGACACAAAGTAAAAGCAATGATTTTAATGGGTTATGGGGAAAATAAAAGTAAAATCATTTGAAAATATTTCATAAAGACAACAGAGAAATAAACACGTCAGTTTTGTGTAAACTTCTCATAACACTAGTTTCCTTGTTACATACAAGTTATTTTTATTAACAGGATCTGAGAAAAGAATGTATAATTACTTATAAAGTTACGACCAAGAACCGTAAGAAGATAGTAAAAATATATTTTTATTACAAAATTTAAAAAATGAACTAAATATGGGACATTTAGGGGGTTTCCCCTAAAGGTCATTACAGGACAGGGGACATAATGTTCCTGCATGTGACATAAGGGGCATCTAGCAACCTTTTGCATACCTATGTTTTATAGATTATACAAAAGCATCTGATATGCTTTGATACAAAGATTTGTTTAAACTGCAATGTTAAGCTTGGTCTATTGTATTGGCTAAAAAGAGTGTTCCCTTATTAAGTAGAAAATTTACTTAATAGACTGAACTGGCTTTTTGGCCAACATGATATCCGCAAAATATATCAGAATAATTCACAACTTATACTGGGAGCAAACTGCCTGCATATGGATAGAAAATGAATTCAATAAATACATAAAAATAGAAAAGGGTGTAAGACAAGGATGTGTTGTCTCACCAGACTAATTTTTTTTTTTAAAGTGAGGTTCACTCCTGTAGAAGACCTGGAAGCCACTCGAGGTAGAGCGCTACTGAGTAAGTGGCACAGTTTATGTGGGTAGAAAGAAAAGATAATGGTTAACCCTAGACTTGAACAGGTTAAGATTGTAGTGATCGGGGAAACGTCCCCCAGCGAATAAGCACCAGAGACCAACAGTTTGCAAGAAGCTGCTGCTTGAAATAAACTTAAATTCTCACCAAAGGAATGGTTGGATCCTATTGTGAGTGGACTGGCAGGTCCTAAAGATAAAAGGTGTTAATCTGACAGAACTGTCTGAACACTTTTTATGGAAGTAAAAATCCCCTCCACTGTGAGAGGCTTGCAGAGTCGAAAACAATTTGTCACCCACAAGAACGCAGAGATGCTTTTGACTCTATCGATAAACATTGTAAACTGCTAGGCAAACATTATTTTAGAACATTTAATTAGAATAAACCGTCCACATGCGGACAATAACTTGAGATAGTACACAAAAACAGAAAGAGGTTTTAAACTCACCAGATTTATTCAGGACTTTTTTTTTTTTGTACAGTGAGGTTCACCTTGTCAAAGTCCCGAAAGCCACTTGAGGTAGAGTGCTAGAAAAATTAAGGTTTACATTGTTTTTTCGCATATCAAAAATCAATGGGTTATTTATTTACCAACAAAACTTTTTTTCTGGTAATATTTTGCTTTGTCAAAAATCTATTTCTATAATATTTTTTTATCAAAAATGTATAGCTGATAATATTTTTTTCAAAAAACATATTGGTAATAATTTTTTTTTTAAAATTTATATCTGTAATATTTTCTTTTAAAAATTTCTGGTATTAAAACCTATTTTTTTTGAACTTTCATTTTGATTTTCCCTCAGTTTGAGTGTAAACTATTTGCCCATAGTTAAGGACCCTAATAGAAAAATTTACCACCCCAAAATTTTTGGGTAAATGTTTCTCCTGAAATTTCCCATACCAGAAATTAAGAGGTAGTTCCATTTCAAAATCTCCTGATCAGAGGCCTTTTTGCTGGAAAATTTATTATCTTACCTGGATTTTGGATGTAGTTTATCATTTTATCCAGGGCCGCAATATTCATTTATGTGGATAAAAAAAAGATAAAATTTATTCTAGACTTGAAAGGTTCGGAAGATTCTAAAATTGATAATGAAAAATTATCTTAATTTTAGATCTCAGTTCCATTAAAAGCAATAGTTCGTGGGAAGAAGCTGCTTCAGTTCTTTTATTTAATTTGTGCAGGGAAAATCAGATGAATAGTTTGCACATCATAAAATGAGCGGTCCTAGCTGTAAATAAAAGAATTGATGAAAAACTAAGGAATGTAACATATCAACAGAGCAATGGTTCAAGGAAATGAAGGTGCTTGAGTGGAACTTACATCTCACAAAATGGAATACAGAGGAATTTAATTTTAAAACACTTCTGTACATCGTCTGACTAAAAAATCCATAAAATTCAAATATATAAAACAGTAAGTCTTGCTACATTTTGTCTGTGAGAGAGAGGTTTCAGGGTGGAAAAACATTTCTTACTGTTGTGGTATGATACACCTAATTTACATAAGTGGATACCGACCATATAAATATGGGTTGGTACCGGAAGACGGGAAGAAAGTAGAATTTAGAGATCCAATCCAGAGACTCTGCCCGACTGCGATTTTTAGTCAACCCATTCTGCAGGAACAGTCTTCCCAAGAATATACCAAAACTAACTGTAAATATTGTGTACCTTTTTTTGTTTCAATACATTTTGTTTACGTACATTTTGTGTTGTATTATTATTATTCCATGCTTATCAAGTTTCAACAATACCCAAAAATGGAACAATTTCCTATATCTTTTTGTGTCATGACCCTTAATGCTGTCTATTTCTGAGATGAGGTATTATGTACATTATTTATATTATTCTGACTATTGTGACTCATTTGTCGATGAATTTAAATCATTTTTCCGTTAACAAACGCTTTGCCTTCTCAAGTTTAGAATTTCTTTGAACCCTTACATTTTTATTGATACTGATAATTGTTCCGATAACTGGATGTCAACAACAGTTATTCCTGCTAATTTCCCTCTAAAGTTCTCACACTGCCTTAACTGGGTAGTAAACTCAATTCTTTGCACTCCAGTTACTGGAACTGAACAGGTCCACTATGTCATGTGTCAGGACATCTGGGTTATTTAGATGGATGTCAGTTAAATTCTCCTGCTAAAGTTCTGAAAGTTCTCCACTGCCTTAACTTTTATTGAACTCACAAAAACTTGGGTCCTGTCACTGGATTCTAACCAACACCTTTATCCACTATGTCATGTGTCCTTGAGGACATCTGGGTATGAATTTTTGGGTATTATAAACCTAATGTCTTCAAATAACCATTTTTACCAGTGCTCATATTGCAGAATTTTGCTGTTATCATTGCATGTTTTAACCAAGAGCTCATATTGAAACTTTGTTATTATTCTTTCTCTGGCACTCCTTAATTACTGGTTCCCATATTGTATTTATTTCTATGCTTGGTCAAAACAGGAGATTTTTGTAAAATAGCATATGCCTTTATTCCTTCAATGTTTAATATTTTCCAATGGTGTTACTTGTCTATGAAATGTTGTGATAAATATGGCGACAAAGATAATGACAATAGTCCAAATAATATAAATAATGTATCCTTAATGCTGTTGGTTTAACATGGTGCTGCACAATGTACTATCCTTTTGCTAAATTTAAAATGTATTTTTAATAATGTTGATTAATTTCTAATATTTCATATATTTAAAACAGGTTTTCATGTCACATTCATACCATTTAGGCTGTTGCACACTTCGGCCTTCTTCAAGTGATATCTGTTGGAATTTTGAACTGAACCCTTTGTTTAGTTG
Organism: Acanthosepion pharaonis; assembly: GCA_903632075.3. Lineage (NCBI taxonomy): Eukaryota > Metazoa > Mollusca > Cephalopoda > Sepiida > Sepiidae > Acanthosepion > Acanthosepion pharaonis. Next base: position 447,559 of record CAHIKZ030001510.1, on the reverse strand, counting down.
ACAGTAAAAATGAGGTTGGTGGGTTGTTTTCGTTTAGTGGCATATCAACCTTTATGAGTTATTTAATGCTGAAATTTAACTATTTTGTATGCAATTTTATTTTTTTAAAATAATAGTTTTAGCAATACAAGTTTTACTAATTAACCCATAAACGGGTGGGAAGATGAATTCATACCTTTCCCAAAAGTATTTGCATGTAAATAATTATAACTGAACCCATTATTTAGTCGATAGGGTAGATTGTTGAAGTTCCACATACCATCTCTTTGGATATCTCAGTTTTAATCTATCTCTGTGGATTAAACAAAAGGTTTGGCTCAAAATTCCATTAAATATCACCTGAAGAAGGCTGGAGCATACAATGGCTGAAACGTTGTGAATGTGACAGTAAAAATGAGGTTGGCTGGTTGTTTTTGTTTTGTGGCATATAAACCTCTATGAGTTATTTAATGCCGAAATTTAATATCTGAAGTACCTTGTTATCAAGTATATCTGGCTCATGCTATTGTTACTTTGATTTAAACATTTTAATAATCAAAGTTATACAATCAAAATCCTAACATCATTCATCCTTGTCAGTAAGGAACGCAAAAATTTCAACTTGACACCAAAACCTACGTTAAGCAATTTCAGATTTAACGTTAAACTTTCTCTTAACATATTAGTCTGCCAATAATTCTCACTGCAGCAATATATATTATTTCAAACAAATTTACAACTTGAATATGCAACCAACTTCAATATAAAATATCTGACCAAAGACAGATAACCTTTTCAAACTCTTAGTAAGTCTTTTGAAATTTACACAAATTATTTGCAAACATAGATTGTTTTAAATTCACTATAAATACCTAAATATTGAAATATACAAACTTCTTTCATTTTTTTCACATGATCAAAATGAAGTAGTCCATTATTTATGAAATATTGGCAGGGTTTATAATTAAGATGAACTGACAAATGTAAAATAATACAATTATTATAGAAACACATGCATACAATTAAAACTTAATGTTTGAAGGAGTCAGAAAATTTTAGATTACATTGCTGTTGGGACAGAATTTGTACATGAAAAAAGGTTTTGAGACTGAGAGTCTTGGTAAGAGTCATTCTGCTTTTAAACATTATGAAATTTATATTTTAAAATATAAAACAAATAACTGTACCAAATAATCACTAAACCATATCACTTTTTTTTGATAGACTACCAACAATGGCAAATAACTAAAATGGATAGCATGTTTAATTCAGTTCTAGGAAAATTTGCCTTTTTTACTCAAATCCAAGATTTTTTGAGATATAATTTTAACTTTTGACATATAGGATTTTTTCAGAAGACAATATCACTTTTTTTTTTTAATATCTTTTAGTACCTTGTTATCAAGTATATCTGGCTCAAAATATTGTTACTTCAATTTAAACATTTTAATTATCGAAGTTATAGAATCAAAATCCTAACATCATTCATCCTCGTCAGTGAGGAACGCAAAAATTTCAACTTGACACCAGAAATTACGTCATGCAATTTCATATTTAAGACTTAATTCCTAGAACACTAACTATCAATTAAAGTTACACCACTACTAACAATGGGTATATCATACTCGATTTTGAAAATATCAAAAAAAAATATTAAATATAAATCTTTATTTGAAATATTTTACATGCAGGCACTTCAAACTTTGTACTTTGAGTTAATATTAATAGGAACTGAAAAACATTATTTAGGTAAGAAAATCAGGTACTGAAAATTGTAATTAAAAATAGGAAAATTTGTGCTGGGTACTATATACCCATGGTTAGAGTTCTAGGGTTAATGCTGAAATTTAAATATTTTCTACGTAATTTTATTTTGTTTGAAATAATGGTCTTAGTTTTACTAATTAACCCATAGACAGGGGGAGTAGAGATGAACTCATACCTTTCCAAAGGGTATTTGCATGTAAATGATTATAATGAACCCAATTGGAATTGGAACTTAGCTCTTTGATTAACAATTCTTTTTTTCTCCATTACAAATTAGAAACAAACTTTTTAGCATTTGCTGTTCCCAAAATTAAGTTTCAACATAGGTTCAAAAATATAGGCTGGACATTACGTGAAGATGAGGACAAAAGTCTAATGAAAATAGTTATATAACTCATCTCAGAAATATAGACAGATGTTGATCGATTTTCTGGTTTATTTAAAATGTAAAAAAAATATTTTTAATTAATAATTTAATTTTAAATGTATCACTTATGTAATCAAAATATGGTTTATTTTTTTTAAAAAAGTTCATTTTTTTTTTAGTCAAGAAATTTGTTTCGTGATTTGTCTGGTTAAAGTTTAAACATTTCAAACGGCCTTGTTGTTTTACCTTTATCATGGGGGGAAGGAACCGATTTTGGGATTTGTCTTTTAAACGGTCATAATTTAAGGATTTAAATCTATCAAGATAAAATAAATTAGTTTAAAGGAACAAATCTTATAAAAATTATTTTACCTTTCGTTATTTAAATTAATTTTAAACCAAATTTTCTATAAGAAAAGTTTTTTTTATTTTAAAGATTTTGGGGATTAAATACTGGAGAAAAATTATTTCTGAAAGATATAAAATCTCAAATTTAATTTTAATCTATTACGTATGTAAACAGGATTTTTAACGGTTTATTTTTAAAGAGAAAAACAAAAAAGACATTCATTAAAAATGCGTTGTTTTTGATTTGAAAATTAAATTATATTTTAAACCCGGGAGTATAGGGAACTGTTTTAAACTTAAAAAGCAGTTATATTTGCCGAGATATAAATACAATTAGAGAAATTAAGCAACCATTATTTTGATTTTGTCCGACTTTATTTTAAAATTCATTTGTTCAGGAAAAAAAGTTACTTTCTCTACTAAAAAGTTAAAAATAAAAATGATTTTTAAAAAAATTTTGGAAAGATAATTAAAATTTCCCATTTAAAATATAAGAAGGCACTATTTTTTTAATCAAATGTGGAAAAAATACAAGTTTTGTTTTGTTTCAGTATTTTTACAAGAAAGAATCCCGAACGAGGAAAGGCGATCGGTTTGTGTTAATATGATCAAAAGCAACTTATTGTCTTGAATTTTAAAATCGATTCATATTTTTAAAAAGTCATCATTTTTTGAGAAATGTTATTTACTTACCTTTTGATGTGTTCACCTTTTAAGCAAAAGATAGAAAAACAAGAGGCAAATGTGAAATTGATGAAAAGATTTGGATTTTGAAGGCGAAACTTTTTCTTTAAGGAAAAAAAATTATTTGTTCGTCTTTTTTTGTGTCGATTTTGCTAGTCTCATCATTTACAGAGGATTATTTAAGCAAACCTTTTCGTTTTTGTTTTGTTATTTCCTTAAAAAAGGATCATCTGACCTTTGACATAAAATTTCGTTAAAGACAAAAAATATTCAAAATCTGTAAATTCTTTTACATTATTAAAATAAAAAGTTGATTCGATTTAATTGGCAAGACAAACAAAAGGATCATATTTTCTGGCCCAAATAATTTGAGAAGTTTGTTCAAATTAAATTGATTTAAAATGATATTTTCAATGAATTTTATATAAAATTAACGGAAACATGATTTCAAATCTGTTATGTTTTCATTTTTGACAAATTCATTTAAACATCTTTTAAAGAAAATGAATTTTTAATTTATTTGTGAAATTATTTAGAAAAAATTTGGAAAAAAAGCAGCTATTTAATTGTTTTAGAATCGACATATTATTCATATATATATATATATATATTATTTCAAAATATATATAATTATAAATTTCATTATATATGCCAATAATATATATATATAATTTTCATGTGTGTCCAGTGGTGAAAAATCAATGCTACCATTTTATAAAATATAAATATAATATATTATATCAAATATTTCTTTCTGTAAGTTTTAGCCCTACAAGTTTCTTTGATAAAATATCAACTAAATGAAAGGGAACATTTCAAACTTCATCTATAACCCAAAATTTTTAATGGCTTTTATTTATAAAAATATTAAACTTTGTTGACAAGTTTTTACCATTATAATAATTTATAAATAGATTATACGACATATATATATTTTTTTCCCATTTATAAACAATTTTCAAAACACATTTAACAATTCTGACAAATATTTTTATATTTATTTTATATATATATTATATATATATAATATATATATATTTATATAAATATCACAATATTTTGTAAAGACAAATTGAACTATGTTCTCTATCGGCTTGATTTTTAAAATATATCAATTATGATAAAAAGGCAAAAATTTTTTACAAATCTTGCCATATTCATTCTTTAACTTGGGTAAATTTCAAATTTTTTTAATAATTTGTTATATTCTTTTAGAATAAAAAAAAAAAATTTTTAAATTATTCACGAAAAATTTTTTGAAATCCAAAAATAAAAACCACCGCAGAAAAGAAAATTTGTGGTTTTTTTTATTTTGTTTTCATCCGTTGAAAAATTTTCAAATTTGAATCTAATTTCATATATAAATATTTCCATATGTTAAAATATTTTTTAAGAAGCAGATATTTTTTTTTTTTATATTTTCTGGATTTAATTCAAATATTTTCAAATATAAAAATCAATTAAAAAATATTAAAAAAATATTTTTTCTATCCTTTCGGTAATGGTGAAATTTTAAATATTAACCTGTGAAAACCTTGTGTCAAAATTTTTTTAAATATTTGATATCAAGCCAAAATGAAAATGATCAAATTTTTCATTTATTTTTTAAAAAAATGTGCAAAATATTTCTTTTTAAAATATAATCTACAACACTATTCTGTAAAAAATTTAAAGTCGATTTAAAATGTTTATTCATATATTTTCAAAAAATAACTTTAAAAATAAAGACTAATGTATAAATCAGAATTTGATAATTAAACATTTTATGGTATGAATTTCTTTTCCCAAAAACCAAAAAAAAAATTAATGAATCATTTTTTCAGAAATTCTAAATGAAAGATCAAATATTGATTTAAAAAGTTTGACAAACGATTTTCTGAAATTAATATGAAAAAAATATTTATATAATTTCAACATTATGGAGAAAAAGGTTCTCTTTATTTAAAATTTCCCAAAACACTTTTGAATATTTTTATTTCTCTGAATTTGGTTTGACATTAATTTCACCTGAAATATATGTTCACCCTGGAATTTTTAAAAAATTAATTAAAAATAAACAATCTTTCAATTATTCATATATATATTATTTTCCAATTATATATATATATATATATATATATATATAAGAAATATATATATATATATATATATGTGATGTGTTTAAAAATGCATTTCTTTTCAAAAAATGTATTTTTAAATATTTAAAATATTTTTATATTTTTATAATTTCATTATATTTCATAAATTATGGAAATTAATAATTTGATAAACATATATTTTATTTTAAAATTATATAAAGAAAATATGCCACAAAATAAAAAAATAAAAAAACAAAAAAAAAAGATAAAAATAAAAAAAAAGATAGATATAAAATATATTTAATTATATAATATCCTAAATAAATATAAAGATATAAACTATATTATATATAATATATTTATTCAGAAAATATGGTTTTTCTGAAATAAAATTTTTTATAAAATAGAACAGCAACTTTTGACTGATGTTTAAAAAAAAAAAGATATATTATTATTCAGCAGTATGGGAACAAAATGGAACCCCATTGTAAGTTTTTAGAAAACCTTAACATTTTTTTTGACAAAAAAACTGGTTGTTTAAATTATTCATTTAGATGAACAAAAATTTTTAATGGAAATATTTCATTAAATTTTAAATTAATTTTATTTCACTTAATAATTTTCTCTTTTACATTTGTGTATATATCTCATTCCTGTTTTTTGTGGTGGTAAATGTTTTAGGTTTTGATTTGTTTTTTTCATAAAGGACAATTAAAATTTTTTGATATATTATTCATCCGCCAATATTTAAATTAAAGAATTTATAAAAATTTATATATCCATATATAAATATAAAAATATTTATAAAATTTATCAATTTTGAAAAAAAATTGAAATCAAAATTCAAAAATAACCTTTTTTTAAATAGAATAAAAAATAAAAATTTTTAAATGTTTGTAAACATACCCCAATAAAATTGAAAACATTGGGTAATGGACAATGAAAAAAAAAATATAAATTTTCCGATCAAATAAATACATAAATTTTATATTTTTTATTTTCAAATAAAATCTTATTTTTTTATCAAATTTATTTTTTTACAGTTTATTTTAAATTTAGAAAAAAGATTTATAAATATAGAGGGTTTATATATACGTTTTATTTCAAATGTATAAATAATCATTGAAACCTTTAAATTGCAAAGTTTTTATTTATGAAATAAATATCAAATATTTTTTTATATTTTAACAAAATTTTTCTAAGATTTTAAATAAAGTTTTAAAATAATTAAAAAAAAAATATAAATTTTTTATATTTTTTTTCAAGGAATTCAGATATTTTTTTAATTTTGAAATGTTTATTTATTGATTATTTTTTTTTGATTTTTTTTTAAGTTTCAACCGCTTGACTTGTTCAAATTCATTTTTCATCATTGGCGTTAATCTTTGGAAGCAGTTGTATACAACAGACAATTTTTCGGACCAGGAACGAATCTGGCAAAGAACAGATCCATAGGAAAATCTCTATTTTATTTGTCGAATTTAACTTTTATAACATTTTTCAAGTTGAAATTTTTATTTCATAACCTTGAATAAATTGCAGTTTTGGGCGAACCACACAGCCTATTGGATGCTCAGATTTTTTCTCCTATACATAATTTGACATATTCTCACGGACAGTTTTGTCTTTTCTTTTTAGTCAAACTGATGTGGAAAGGTTAATAGCATATTTTTCCTATAGCTAAAAAATTTTGATAAAAAAATTTCATTTTGTTTCATCTTCAATTAAATTGTTATAGCTGATCCATACCCCGCGGTATTTGGAATGTTTAGTATGTACTAATTCCAATGTTCCAATTTATTCATTTTCTGTCCAAGAGCATTTTTATTTAAAACTGTAATACCCACAAATGTAGTAATTGGGTTAGAAGAATAACTTGTTTTCGTTCAAGAATATTGTTATAAATGTTGTTTGGGTCATGGATGTTTAAAATATAAGGCAGATTGAAAGACCTATATCCCCAATCCCTCCATTTTGGTTTGTGCCATATTTTTCTATAAGTGGATTGTAAATTGAAAATTTCCTCATGGTACCTAGAATTTATGAATTTATTCAATATAAATGGTATAAAATTCATTTTAAGGGTTGAAATAGCTAGATGTAAAGTGTAAAAATTATAAGCAAAGATTATTTGTCGCACTTACGCTTAACGAACTCTATTCCAGCTGCATGTTTTTTCAGCCAAATTCGATCCTAAAAAATTGTAAAATATTGATATGATTAAAAAATAATCTGAAATGCCACCCAACATTTGAAGTCTTTAATTTAGCATGAATTCCCAAATCATGATATTTTATGATGGATTCAGGGTCAAAAAAGATTCATTGCATTCATTTCCAACTCCAGATCATAAAGAAAGAAAAAGTTTTATCTTAAGTCATATTTAAAACTTTAGAATATTTGATTTTCTTATCAAATAAGTCATACTTATCCCAACACTAAATATATATATATATATATATATATATATAAATATATTTAATTGGAACATGTAAAACTTTGGATGACCCATGCCCTTTGTGCCTCCATGAGAAACTGCACATTATTATTTTCTTTAAATAATAATAATCTATTAAACAATAGACATGAGTTAACGGTTTTTGTCGACATCAAAATTCATGGTTTGAATAATTAGCTAAAAAAGCATAAGCATACAATATAATAACTTTTATAATCCATAGCCCAAATAAATAGTTTAAATAATTAATAAAAAAATATATAACCCTTTATGAAGTCGTCAAAAAAAAATATGTTACGGCAAAAAATTTTTTTTTTTTTATATGCAAAATCCCTTTCATAAAGAAATAAAATAAAAAAATAAATAAATAAATCTCCACACACAAAAACCAGACTAGGCTTAAACATCTTCCGTTTCAAATTTAGACACCCCCACCTTTCCCTGACTTGACATCTATGAAAGTAACTCTATACTGATATACTTATTATTAACACCCAACACACGCCTACCCAATTTAAACAATTCGCCCTAGCTGTTACCATGGAAATTTTGATTTCAATTATTAAAAACACGTAAATTTCAGAAATACGTTATTCAAAAAATTTTGCTTGAAGATGGAACAGAGCTTACTTTAACTCAATTTAATTCAAATAATTATATTGAAGTTTTTGGCTCTTGTTTTGAAACATGAGACCTCTTATGTCGCGAGTTGGAATCATATTTTTAAATAAATAATTATATTTATATATCTACTTTTATATCGAGCACTATTTTTTAAAAAATAATAACTAAAATACTAAAAACTTTGGATTATTTAAATAACCAGTTCTTTCCTATTTTCTATATATTTTTTAAACATACACACACACACACACACACACACACACACATACATATATATACACATATATATATATATATATATATATATATAATATATATATAAAATTGCTAATATTCCATTATCTGTACATAAATATGGAATCTTAAATATAGACGAAATAAATCAAACCATTCATAAAAAGAATTTTTGGTTCAATTTTATCTGATTTCAAATTGGATCGATTAAAACCAATGAAAATGTTTAAAAGATTATATCCATGGAAATCTTAGTTTTGAATTTTATAATATATTCTTAACTTCAATGGAAATTGATGTTTTATTTTGGATCCTATTATTATAACCAAAAATATATATATATATTTTATATATATTAATATTTAAAATATATATATATAATTTACCAAAAAAATATCTATTTATCTATCCTTTCTATCTATCTATATCTATCTATATATATATATATATATATAATGCATTGATCTATATAAATATATATTATTAAATTTTATCTTATATCTCTAAATATATATATATATATATATATATATATATTTATATATATTAATATGGATAAATATATATATGAAATATTGAAAAAAAAAAAAATAATATGCTTTTACTATTTTTTTCATGTTAATGAAAAAAAGATTATATTTTATAAAATTACTAATGAATGGTTATTTGTATAATCAGGAGGATATTAGATATTTGATGAAAGTTAATTTAAAAAAAATTTACAGATTAAAATTATTATTAGTTATATATATATATATATATATATATATATATATATATATATATATATATATATTTAATATTAAAAAATTTCAAAATGCTGATTGATGTTAAATCAGTTTCCCGAAATAAGAATTCTGTAAAATCCTCATTAAAAATTAAAACGAAATCAGTAATTATTATATTTTTCTAGTTTTTCTTTTTTAATACATTGGTTTTGTTTATATTTCCGTACTGTTTTATATCGTTTGTATTTTAGAATACGCCAGTTCTTTTTTCCTGAAATTTTTTAACGAACCTATTTTATGACCGACTTAGTATAAATAAAAAAATGAAATGTAAACCCAGATAAATAAAAAGGTTATCACCGTTTTTAAGAAAAACTTTATTTTTCTAGCGTTTGGAATCGAAGTCTGATGATCCGCAGTCCATTTAAAAAAAATTCCAAAATGATACCATACATTTTTTTTAAAGAAAATTTTATTTCACCATCTTGTCATTATAAAAATATAAAAAAGGTTATAAATAATTTATATAAATATTCCATTTTAATCTTCAGTAGGAAAATGAAATGATTACTCGTCAGTGATGGAGAGGGGCAAAGTGACTTAAAAAGAACTTAAATACTCTAAATTTTTTTTTGCCATCCGCTCAGTTTTCTTTTTATTTAAACCTCAACTAAAAAATTTCAGAACTTTTTTCACCAAAAATTGTAAAAATTCGAAATCGTTCCTGATGTGTCAGTTTATAGACCAATAAAAAAACGAAGAACCACAGGTTTTTTTTTATTTTTAATTTCTTTTCTATTTAACTGATACGAAAAATCAATCCTCACTAACAATATTAAAATATTATTTTTTTGCCTGTGTCAAAATGTTTTATTAATTAACTGAAAATTTTCTCCTTTTTAAGACATTACCTTTTCTCATTTTTATTTATTTTTTTGAGGAATGTTACACCTTTATAGAAGGTTTTTTTTTTCAGAGGAAAAATAGTTTTATTAATCAATTCAGTTTTTATTTAAACAATGATGAATGTGAATACAAGAAATCGCCATTTGTAATTTATATTGGAAAAACTTAAAATTAATATTATTTCAATATTAACGTTTGACGACCGGTGTATGAGAATTCTATTCCTAGATATATATATATATATATATATATAAAAAAGACTATATAGATAGATAGATAGATAATAGATAGATAAAAAAAAAATTTATATTTTTATATTTCTTGTAGAGATAGAATTCACGGACTGATATTTTTAATCATGTGTAATAATGTGTGTGTTATTGTGTTTGTGTGTGACGATGTGTGTATTGTAGATAGATAGGCAGAAAAAAGGCGGATAGATATTTAGATGAATTTTTCTATCTTATCTTTGTTTATATTTATCCTTGATAAATGGAATGATTGGAGATGAGAGGAAAAAAAATAGACTGAAAATTGAGATAACAGAAAAACACTGATATATATATATATATATATGATGGATTTTTCAAATCATTTCGACGATATATAGGTAATTAAACTTTGTTTATTTAATCTTGTGTGTTAATTAATTTTGAAAAATTATTTCAGTCGAATACAATATATTTCAAATTTCAAAATTTAATGCAAGAAATATTCTGAAATCTATATGGAAGATAAAATAGCAGATATTTTATTCCTTTTTCTTCATTGATGTTTGGCCTTGACAATGTTTGATGCCGATAAGATTAAAATTTTATTCATTGTTTCTATTCAGTTAGATTTCAAACACGAATCAATTATCTATTATCTCAGACATATTTGAAAATATATTCACACATTGTCCACCTGAAACTCTTCAATAAAATTTATCTATACAAAAAAAAATATATATATATATATATATATATATATATATATATATAAATTAATAAAAATGTCTTAAAATAATTTTCGGACACAATCCATTTCAAAATTGTGACTGCAGACAATTTGAAAAATTTTAAAAAAAAATTAATTACATTTTTGAAACATTAAATATTTTTGATAAAAATATGATAAATAAATATAATTTATGAAAAATTTTTTGAAAAATTGTAAAAAATTTAAAAATAAACACTTAAAAAATAAATCGAATATTGAAATAAACTTTGTTTATTATTTTGAATTCAAACATAAAATGTTGATTTAAATTATTTTTAAAAATAAATATATATATATATATATATATATATATATATATATATATAATTTATAATTTATATTTATCGATATATATGTTTAACTGCCGAGCCATATTATTTATATGAAATATACATACATACATTCATTTTTATTTCGAATGAAATACAGTTTAATTTTTTAATACTTATATTTATTATAAACATTTACATTTATATTTATAAATATTTATATATATAATATAATATACAATATTCTATATATATATATCATAAAAAATATATACCCGCTCGGCCCGGTATTTATCAAAGTATATATCTTTACAGTTGTGAGCTGCCAATTTATATACACTCAAAAAATTTATTGAATCTATAACCCACGAAGCACTACCGCCGAAGGTTTTTTTCGTTCGAATTCAAATTTGAAATATAACTAAATTTCGGGTTTAGATGGGTTTTATTTTTGGCTACTAAATTTACAATCTTCATTACATAATTTTCAAATATATACAAAAATTTATTCAATTCCTGTGGTGAATTTTAAATTTATCATATCTATATAAAATACATATAAAAATATCGATAAAATAGAATACCCGCTCGGCCCGGTATAGGATCAAAGTGTAGTATCTGTGCTTTTTTTTTTGCCAAATATTGGTGTCTGTCGAACTCTCTGCTTGCAGAGATATACCCGGACGAATATAAATATACGAAGGGATGGGGGTTTCGTTCGGGGAGGTTGACGGAACTAGCCCGCTTGGACGGGTTTAGATGGGTTTTATTTTTGGCTGGGCCTACGGGCTCAGACATACCCACATTAAAAAGGCCTTGTGCCACATTCAATTCCTGTGGGTGAATTGATAAATTTATCTATAAAAAGAATACCCGCTCGGCCCGGTGGCTAGGATCAAAGTGTAGTATCTGTGCTTTGTATAAAATTTTATGTCAAAACTCTCTGCTTGCAGAGATTAACCCATGTAAAATCCGCCGAAGGGTTGGGTTTCGTTCAAAAGGTTGATGGAACTAGCCCGCTATGTCTCCGGGTTTAGATGGGTTTTATTTTTGGCTGGGCCTACGGGCTCAAACATACCCACATTAAAAAATTTTGTGCCACATTCAATTCCTTTGGGTGAATTGATAAATACCATCTTGAAAAAAGAATACCCCCTCGGCCCGGTGGCTAGGATCAAAGTTCCTATATCTGTATATTTGTGAGCTGCCGATTGGGTGTCTTCGAAATCTCTTTTTAAAGATAATTTAATTAACGAAATACTCCGCCGAAGGGTTTTTTTTTCGTTTATTTTCAAGACGGAACTAGCCCGATTTTGACGGGTTTTTAGATGGGTTTTATTTATTTAAATGGGCCTACGGGCTCAGAAATACCCACATTAAAAAAATTTTGTGTGCCACATTCAATTCCTGTGGGTGAATTGAATAAATACCATCTATAAAAGAATACCCGCTCGGCCCGGTTTATGTATATCAAAAGGCAGGTATCTGCGATTGTATGAGCTGCCGAAATGGTGTCTGTCGAACTTATCTGCTTGCAGAAAGGAACCCTTTTTTCCGCCGAAGGGTGGGGTTTCGTTCGGGGAGGTTCAACGGAACTAACCCCGCTTGGACGGGTTTATTATTTTTTGGCTGGGCCTATTTGGATGACATACCCATTTAAAAAAAATATTTTTAATGCCCATTCAATTCCTGTGGGTGAATTGATAAATACCATCTAAAAAAGAATACCCGCTTTATCCCCAACAGGCTAGGATCAAAGTGTAGTATCTGTGCTTTGTGAGCTGCCGAGCCGGGTGTCTGTCGAACTCTCTGCTTGCAGAGAGGAACCCGGACGAAGCTCCGCCGAAGGGTGGGGTTTCGTTCGGGGAGGTTGACGGAACTAGCCCGCTTGGTCGGGTTTAGATGGGTTTTATTTTTGGCTGGGCCTACGGGCTCAGACATACCCACATTAAAAAGGCCTTGTGCCACATTCAATTCCTGTGGGTGAATTGATAAATACCATCTATAAAAAGAATACCCGCTCGGCCCGGTGGCTAGGATCAAAAGTGTAGTATCTGTGCTTTGTGAGCTGCCGAGCCGGTGTCAATCAACTCTCTGCTTGCAGAGAGGAACCCGGACGAAAATCCGCCGAAAAAAAAGGTTTTGTTCAGGGAGGTTGATGGAACTAGCCCGCTTTTCAACGGGTTTAGATGGGTTTTATTTTTGGCTGGGCCTACGGGCTCAGACATACCCACATTAAAAAGGCCTTGTGCCACATTCAATTCCTGTGGGTGAATTGATAAATACCATCTATAAAAAAAAAACAATTTTGATCGACATCGGCCCGGTGGCTAATCATCAAAGTGTAGTATCTGTGCTTTATGAGCTGCCGAGCCGGTGTTTTTTATTTAACTCTCTGCTTGTATTTTTGGACCCTGACGAAGCAAATAATTTTCACCTCCGATTAGAGGGTGTCGGTTTCGTTCAGGGGAAATTGATTTTTGCTAGCCCGCTTACAATTTTAAATAAGTTTTATTTTTTGGCTGGGCCTTTAAAAAAGTAGGACAATTCTTGAATTTTGATTAAAAGGCCTTGTTGAGGTTAACATTCAATTCCTGTGGGTGAATTGATAAATACCATCTAAAAAAGAATACCCGTTAAACCCGGTGGCTATGATCAAAGTGTAGTATCTGCGCTTTGTGAGCTGCCGAATATATGTCTGTCGAACTCTCTGCTTGCAGAGGAACCCAATTTTCTCCGCCGAAGGGTGGGGTTTCGTTCGGGGAGGTTGAACATTTTCAAAATTTATTGGACGGGTTTAGATGGGTTTTATTTTTGGCTGGGCCTTTGGGCTCAGACATACCCACATTAAAAAGGCCTTGTGCCACATTCAATTCCTGTGGGTGAATTGATAAATACCATCTATAAAAAAGAATACCCGCTCGGCCCGGTGGCTAGGATCAAAGTGTAGTATCATTTTCTTAATGAGCTGCCGAAGTGGGTGTCTGTAGTAATTTCTCTGCTTGCAAAATGAACCCATGTACGAGGCTTGATAAAAAGGGTGCATTTTCGTTAAATTTTAAACAAATGTACTAACCCGCTTAACAAATTGATGGGTTTTTTTTTTATACAATACAAGAACTTTATCAAAACATTAAAACTTTCATTGTGCCACATTCTATAACCTGTGGGTGAAAAGATAAATACCATCTATAAAAAGATGTATATAATGACCCAAAAATGGCTTTTATCATTTTTTAGTTTAGTTAATTCATTTCAATGCCGAGCTGAAAATTTTCTGTTCATTTTTTGAATTTATGATAGTTTAATTATTTTATTTTGTTTGTTTCAATAAATTCGATTAAATTACTGAGGATAATATTTTCAATTCTTTTTTTAGGTTTTTGTAACCCTTCTTTGACGGGTTTAGATGGGTTTATTTTGAAAAATCTAAAAGGCTTTTACCCATTTAAAATTAAAATTTTGTGCCACATTTTATTTCTTTTGGGTTTATTGATTAATACCATCTATAAAAAGAAATATTTTCTTTATAAATGGCTAGGATCAAAGTGTAGTATCTTTGAATTAATAAAAAGCCGGGTGTTCGTTTATTCTATGCTTTCAAAGATCTTCAAACCATATATATAAGAAAAATAAACTCCCAATTCGTTCATCCCCTTGATCTCTGTTTATATTCCTTACGGGTTTAGATTGGTTTTTACATTTTTAAAAATTTTACGGGATTAAATACCTTAATATTATAATATATTGTTTTTTATCTCGATCCCCTTTGATAAATAAAAATTCATCATTTTTTTTCTTTTCTAATACCCTTTGTACATAATCTTAATTTTTCAAATGAAAATTATATTTAAATTTTAAAATGGTCTTAAATTTTTTTATTTTAATAATATTAATTTATTCCAAAGGATTATTATAATAAATTTGCAGTCTACAGATTTTTTCATTTAAATCTGTTTTATTTAGATTTTTTTTTAAACATTCTAAATAATTGGGTTTGCATGTTTTTTTTATCTTTTTTCTCTAATATCTTTTTGATTTCATTATAAATCCTCCTTTTTATTATTTATGCTTTTTTTGTAATGTGATTTAAAATTTTTTCAAATTCAAATTATAAATATTGCCATGGAATTTTGTTATATATTTATTTATTTCCTGCATTTTATACATTATTTTTTTTTGTTATATTTCTTTTATATTTTATATTTTTTTTTCTTGGGCATCACATTTATGTGGTTGTATTATACCATATTTTGGTTATTGAATTTCAGTGAATTTTATATATGGAAATATCTATTTCACATATATGATACGGCCCTATATATAAATTTTATATTTATATATAAAATATATATATATAATATATTATATCTATTATTTTTGAATATTGATAAAATGATAATTATTTTCAAAGATTTTTGAAAATTGAATTTCTTATTTCTTAGGTAAGGGCTGATAATTTGTTAACAATACTTAAAAAAATAATATATAAAAAATTATAAAAAAAAAAATATGGCATAAAATCTATTAAAAACAACATTTGATTTATTTTACCTTTTATTTTTCAAGGTAATTTTCAAATATCCATTTTAAAATAATTATTTTCAGAAAGGCATTTTTAATATTCAAATTTTTTATGTTGTTTTTAAAGGTCACTTTGAAAAAAATATCATTTTTTTGTTCAATACCCATTTTTGGGCTTTAAAAATTCCAAAAATAAAAAATATGTAATATTTTTTTTAAATTTCCCTTTTTATAAAAATATGTAAAGTGTTTTTATTTAAAATGTTTTATAAAAAAATTTTTGGAAGAATGAATATAGAAAAAAAGAAATTTTCATGTAAATAATACTATTAAAAAACACAAAAAAAAAAAAATTTTTGAAAAAATGTAAGGAAAAAAAAAAAAATTTATAAAATAAAAAATTAAAAAGGAAATATTATTAAATTTTTTAAAATGAATCAATTTTTATTTGAATTCATAAAATTTAAAAATTTTAAAAATAAGCCTGTTTTTTTTTTATTTATTTTGTTTTCGAAAAAAAAAAAATGAATGCTGAAAATTTTTTTCTTTTTTTTATCTCCTTTAAAAATTTTGATAAAAAAATCAATCGAAAATTTTTTTGAAAAAAAAAAATTAAAAAAAAAAATGGTTTATTTTGTTGAAATATCAAAAAAAAAAATTCTATGAAACAATTTTATAAATTTCTCAATTGTAAAAAAAATTCTGTTAAATGTTTAAATAGTCATACATTTTAAAACTAAATGCCAGTTTTAAATTTAGGATTTAGTGAAAACCTTTTTTCATTTGATAAATAAATTTTTAATTAAATATAAATTTAAACAAATATAACAGTCTTTTCATTTTATTGAATTTCAAATTTTTTGTTTGCTTAAATCTCTTACGTTCCTGTCTTCAAAATGTGGATATCTTTGAAAATCAACAATTATTAACATTTTTCTACTTTAGTATCTTGTAATAAAATATCTTCTTTAAAATTCCCAAATGATTCCAATTCAAATTTATCAATTTAGTTTTATATCTCATTAAAACTAATTTTCACATTTAAAATGACTTTTTGTTCATTGCTTTATGGTTATCTTTGTTTCACACTTGTCTTTCTTAAAATTGTTTTTTTTTTAATATTCTAAAATTTGATAAATTGATAAAAATTTTTTATTTTAATATAAATTTTTGGGTATTGGAGTATAAATTAAAATCAGGTTTAAAAAACTATATCGAAACACAAATTTTTTTCTAAAAAATCAATATGAAAATCAAAATATTTTTTGTTTTTTATTGATTGAACAGATAAAATTTTACAATGCGGGACTTTAATAAATTTTTAAAAAATTTGGGTTTGAAAAAATATTTTATTATTTTTAAGAAAAAAAAAAATACCTAATTGTAAACGATGGGTTTATTTTTCTCAATTTGTTTATATAACATTTGTTTTTTATTTACCATGTGGAAAAATTTAAATTTTTTTGGCTTATTGATTTGAACCCGGATGTTTTCCCTGGAATTTATTTACATAGTTTTAAAAATTTTGTCCTATTTGATTGAAAATAAAAATTAATCATTTTTTAAAAATTTTTTTAATTTTATTTTTTTTTGATTGTATGCATTTTCCTCTCATATATAATTTTTAGACCATAATGAAAAAAAAAAAATTTGTCATGCACTGAATTGGATAAAACTGAGAATGCTTTATTTTTGAAATATCTTTGTGAAATTTCCAGATTGGTTTTGAAAAAAAAAAAAAAAAAAATCCATTTTTTGAGCAAAAACAACAAAAAATTCATTATGCGTGATGGATTTTAGGAACCTTTACTATATTTAAAAATGTTGACGATTAATTAGATTTAATATTTTATTTTTATATGATTAATATTAAAACTTGGACCGATTATATACCAGTCTCAGATTCATACCCATCTTTATGATAAAATAAATTCTTGTGCCATCCACCATTCAATTCCCGTTTGGGTGGAATCAATCTTGATAAATAATCGAAAAAACCGGACCCTTTTTATAAAACTCACCGGTGGCTAGGATTAAATATGTAGTATCTGCGCTTTGTGAGCTGCTTTCCAGGTCGGTGTTGAAATGTCATGCCATACTGTGCCAAGAAAGAAACATATTGGATATCTTGAGAAAAATTTACTGAAGGGTAGGGTTTCGTTCGGGGAGGTTGAAAAAACTTTTTAATATTATTTACGGGTTTTGATGATGGGTTTTATTTTTTTTCTATACGGTCAGACATTTTGCACAAAAAAAAAAGGCCTTGTGCCATTTCAATTCCTGTGGGTGAATTACAAATACCATCTATAAAAAAAAATGTATAAACAAAAAAAATGTCTTAAAATAATTGTTGGACTTTGTCCATTTCATAATGAGTATATTGTTATATATCTATTATATATTTATATATAATAAATTTCCAACAGGATAGAATCCAGGTAGATATCATGTCCAGGACAGATAATAATATATATAAACGGACAAACACTAATTTTCCATGGTTCTAATTTATTACATTGGAATCGTAATCACGATTCAATTCATCAGACCTACAAATTCAAAAAGAAATCTACGACTCCATTGTAATAAATTTAATATCTAAATATTAGCGTTTGATAATCTTTATTTGAAAAAAATTAGTATTCTAACTATATTTTGGTTGAGAAAAATTCGATTTGGGCTTTTCAAATAATTATAAATTTTATATCTACAGTGCTGTTCGATAAAAGTGACTCACCTGATTTTCTTTACTTAAAAATGTCTTCACCTATTGTTTTTTGGGTCAAACTAATTTTTAATCTTACTAATATAAATACCCCTTCCCGACCACCTAGTAAAAAACTTTACCCACCCTAAGGTATTTTATTGATAATTATAATTTTGGATATAAATGAGATTTATGGAAAAACTCTATGCAAAAAAGTGACTCACTTATTTCCTGAAACTAGTAATCAATAGAAACATAACCGAACAGCTTTAAATAAAGTATAATAGAGGTATAATTTATTTATAATAGGTAATATAGTTCGAAATATTTAATAATCTATGGGTCCTCCTTTATTTTGAATAACCTTTTCAACCCTTTTTGGCATTGACTTGATTAGGTTCTGGCAAATCTCATCTCCAAACATTGAATTCCATTCGGATATGAAATTCACAATCAAATCCTCTTTGTTGCTCAACTGCTTTCTCGAGAGCCTGTACGTTATAATGCTCCATAGGTTTTCTATGGGGTTGAGGTCAGGAGATTTTTGGCGGCCATGTCATAACACTCACCTGCTTCTCATCAAAGTATTCCTTCATCAATTTTGATTTGTGACAGGGAGCATTATCCTGCATAAAAATGTGCTTGGTGGGGTCGATTTGCACCCTTTCAGCAGAAGGGAGCAGACAAGACTATAAAATTCTCTTGTACTGCTCGCTCCTGAGGGTCTTTTCAATAGGTTTTAAGAAACCAGTTCCATGAAAAGAAAAGCATCCCCAGAACATTATACTGAACGGATCCTTGACAGTACTTACTGCTAAGTTCAAAGAGCTTTTAAAGCTTCTTCTTCGGATTTTAGATCGCTTAGCCTTTGAATTTAGCTCAACTTTTGTTTCATTGGAGAAGAGAACATTTAGTAAAAAAAAATCAGGTGAGTCACTTTTTTATCGAACAGCAATGTAATATATATATATATTTATATATATATATATATATGCCTAGAATGGGTCACCTCGATTAATGTAATATTATAAAGACTGTCTCGCTAAGAATTGAATAAACCGATAGTGATTCTTTTTCAATGGAATTTTTTGATCCTTTTTTTAACCTGGTGATTAAATCCTAAGCTACACAGCAAAAAATCACCATTTTCTATATAATTTTAATGAAAAATTTGTTTTAATTTTACAATCATATATATCTTTCTTTCTGCGGTAACCTTCTTTTTGATCATCAATTTGATTGATTTTTGAAATTTTTATCAGATTGATTATATCAGTTTAAAATTTATTTTAATTTTTTTTTATATCGTTTTCCTTTCAATCTTTCTAAACTGTTTAAAATTCATTATTAAATATCTTTTTATATGTGTTGTTAAATGATATTGCAGAAATTAAATATTTTTGCTAAAGGTCCTAAAATAGGTTCGACGTACAAAAAATGTTAAAAAGATATAATAGGTATTGATTAAGAGTAATCTTGTGGTGGTCTACTACTTTTAATATTCGATTAACTGTCGTCCGAATAATCAAAATGACTCAAAATACCCCAGCCGTTACCTACTACTCCTACTTTTATTTAGATGGGAGAGTCTATTAAAATAGGATAATTGTGTTTCATTTGCTATAACACCCTTTTAATTATATCGGATATTTTAATTGGAAGATATATTTCCAAAAAAATTGGGCTAATTAGGCGATTTTTAAGTTTAAATTACTATCCTACTTTCATCTACTTTCAATCTATATTACTACAGCATCTGTCCTCATGTGACAAATTCCGACGCAGTTTATCTATAAACTTGGATAGGAAATTGTGGGTTCATTTAATAGAATTTTGAAATGGCAAATAATAAACAATGAATAATAAAATTGAAACAAAAAAATACATTATCACATGATTTAAAAGTAATGAAAGGAATTAAATGATTATCTCATTTTGTATTTAAAAAACGACGTTTTGTCATCATATCAATAAACCTAAAGAGGTAAAATTGTTTCCCACCAAACCTTTTTCTTCTCTTTTTATTTTTTTGTAATTCATTGTAAATTTCAATAATTGCAAACCCACTGGGAAATTTCAAGTTCTAAATTATCTAATTGACAG
Source organism: Acanthosepion pharaonis (assembly GCA_903632075.3). Classification (NCBI taxonomy): domain Eukaryota; kingdom Metazoa; phylum Mollusca; class Cephalopoda; order Sepiida; family Sepiidae; genus Acanthosepion; species Acanthosepion pharaonis. The sequence goes on along the minus strand of CAHIKZ030001510.1, from coordinate 426,802 downwards.
AATCTTTTTTTTTTTTTACGCATGTCAGAGCTTTCATCATATCAACAATGTCATATACACCTATAAATAAATAAATGATATATTCCAAACACAATATATACTATTTAAAAGAGAGAGGATGAATATTAATATATTCGAGCTTCTCGATTTAAACATCGAACATGCCTTTGAGCAGAGGAACCCAGACGAGGCTTCATTTAGAAGTTTTTTAGTCTCGTTCGGGGAATTGACTTCACCCAAATCCCGTTTATACAGGTTCTAAATATCTTTTTTTGTCGAGCCTACGGGCTTAAAATTTAAACTCGGCCTTGTGCCATATATACCCTCGTGGGTGGGTGGCTAATAAATGAATCGAGTCGAGCCGATAGTAGTTCACTCCAAACCAGACTGACAGTCATACTAACACCTTCCACATCTTGTATTATTATTTCGTGTAATATACCTTCGTTATTTCTACTCTTGTGTTCGTGTTGTTCTTCCTTGGTCCTAACCTGGACCATAACAGTTTTATATATCATTTTATGAAAGAAATAATGACCATTTTATTTACAAACTCATTTATAAACATGGATCAATATATTTTACCATGGTGGACATTCTTATTTGAACATTTTGAAGACAAAAACCAACGTAATTTTTGAAACCAAAAAATAAAGATAATATTAAAAAAATAAAACCAAAAATAATTTTGGAAGATCCCAATCGTTAAAAAGATAATCCTTGTAAAATATTTGACGCCCTCGTATATTATCAAATATGAAAATATTCGTATAACAATCATTCGATGTCGAACGACCGTTGATCGGATTTATAAAAATAGCTTCCACAACTAGATTTCTCTGACTCTTTATCTATTTTTATATCAAGTTCCAAACATTTTGTACGTCTTCACCTATTTTAATACCGAAAAAAAAATAAAATTAGCTCCACTTTATAAATTTGGAAAACAACATCAATATGATTCCTTAATATTATGGATTATAGAAAACAAAAACTGAAAAAATTTTTTTTGGTAAATTTAATTTAACAAATAGAATAAAAATATAATAAGTATATTTTCTCCAACATAATAATTTAACCATATCGGTTTATAAATTTAAAAATAACCTGAATTATTGTTTTTTTAAATATTTTTCATTACATTCATCATCATAGATCCTATATATATATATAAAAAATTATATTTATAAATATTTATGTTATCATATATACAAAAATCCATACCATTTTAAACCACCCAGGAACATTTTTTTTTTATCAAATATTAAAAAATTTTTAGTTCTCTTTTTTTTATGATTGTTTCGCAAAAATTTAAATTTATCGTTTATTGTTGTGTTTTAAAAGGTCATGGACATTCAATACTTTGTAAACATCTCATTGCCTTTCTCTTGAGAATTGGTGCCTTAATGTTTTTTGAGATCTAATTCAGAGTCTATAAAGGCCTTAAAATAAAAAATGGGAAATATATACCTATTATAACTTGTTTAATAGAATATATGCAACCTCTTTTTTGGTTTAATAATATATTTATCAAGAACGTGATGGTTATTTTTTCCGCTTTAAAAATAAACGTGCTTTTTGTCATAGTTGAACTATTTTTATATTTGAATGGAATTATTAATATGATTTAAAAAAGATGTCATTTAAATTAAATAAAAATTGAAAGATAAGACAATTATTTTTTATCATATTAAAAAATATAAATTTATTTTTTTGTCTTGAAAATATATAAGTTCAAGAAGAATTTTTAATAATAGTAAGAAGGAGAGTATGACATCTTTCAAGAAGTGGAAGAATAAGAATACGTGAGAAAAGATTCAAAATTTGAAATTTCCATTTGAAAAGAGAAGAAGAAAGATAACTAAGAAAAGAACGAAAATCCAAAGAAATTAATATGAGAATTTTTGCCTTTTTTTCAGAAGAAGAAGAGGAAAAAATCTTGAATATATGATTCTTCAAATACCAAATTTTTTTTAAAAAAAGAAAACTAAAAAGAAAATGTTGAGATATATGAGAATAGATGCAAAAGAAGAAGAAAATAAATCTGATATTTTCTTGAGATGAAGGTGAAGGCAATGAAGAAGTTGAGGAAGGAAGAGAAGGAAAAAATTGAAGAATATTCAGAACTTTGCAGAACAATAGTCCAATTAACATTTTTTTTTGGAATTGGATTTAAGTTGTTTTTTAAATTTTCCTCAAAGTATTCGATGTTAAAAAAATTCTTTTGGTTTTACTAACCCACTGTATTATAGAAATATTAAAAAATTTTGTTCATCTTAAAAAAACCAGTTTAATTTTAATAAAAATCAACAACTAAATTCTATGGAATATTTATGTACACTAATACATAATTATGCCCTCAAACAACATGAATGGTTTGTTTGCCTGAAATTGTTTTACTGAAGATGAAAAGTTAATAATTATTAATTCTACATAAAAATATATAATACTAATTCATGTATTAAATTGAATTTCAATCTATTTATGAAATTTTTAATATATTTTATATTAATTGATTTATATTAATTTTTAAATCTATTTTATTAATATTTAAAATTAATATTATTATTAATATATTAAATTAATTTGAATAATAAATTAAAATATTTATATAATTTTTCTTTATATATATACAGTCATACACAGAGAGACTGTTTCGTTGTATCACATCATCATTAGATGCCAGGTTTAAACTTTAAAACTTTGAAACCCAACTGAATTAGCATCAGTCAATGACAGGAATTTTTTATAAAAGTTTGCCGTTTCCAAACAGCAAAAAAGGTGAATTTGAGCGTATTTATTTTTAATAAACCCACAGTAACTGAAAGAACTCGATTCGTTTTACCGAAGACTCTTGCATTATTAGCCAAATTCACTGTTTAAAACCCACATATCCTTTTAAGAGAATAACGAAATTTTGTTTTTCATTATATATATTTTATCCATTTTTAATATATATTTTTGGGGTGTGCTTTATATATATATATATATATATATATATATATATATATATATATATATATATTTGAAAAAGAATATCCATGGCAACAAAACCTGAAAAGAGTCTTAAAATCGTTCTGCGCAAACGAAGATGAATTGCAACTAACGGACAAACTAAAGTAAGTAAAAAAAAAATCTTCTTTTTAAAGAATATTGACTTCTACATTGAAATGTTCTGAAATATCGCTCAATATAACTTTCTTCCTTATGTGAACATTTTTTCACTAGAACATTGAATTTAAAAGCATTTTATTTTATTTCATTTGATCTCAAATCTAAATCCACTCTTAATCAATTTCCTTCAAATTTTGAATAAATTGTTTTGTTATTGTTACGATTTTCTTTTATTCATTTATTTGGATAAATCGTTGCTACCTTTATTTTGCTTGAAGTCTTTCTATTAAAAAATTTTGTCTGAACCCATGTTTATATCATACAAAATCCTGAACCAACCTGGGTATAGAATTTCCGACGTTGAAACAAATTTTTTATGTCGCATTGCAGATAAAAAATCAAGAAAATTCTGATTATGGGAAATAGGAAATTCACCCAAAATCGTGACGTAATATATATATATATATATATATATATATATATATATATATACGTATATATGCAAAAAAAATAAATATTTCTTCATATATATATATATATATATATATATATATATAATTTAAAGTAAATTGAATGTACTGCTATATTTATGGGATAAAGGCTCAATGTCAGAGATAGACCGTATGTAAATATAAATGTAAAATGTACTGATACATTGAAGTCAACACTCAGATAAGACAGGCTGTTTCATGCTATGCAAATTGTCAGACCGTCATATATATATATATATATATATATATATATATATATGATCCTTCTTTTATATATCCTTCTTAGTTTTTATTCAACTTTTACAATGAAAACATCCATTAGAGCCAAAGGGATGCTAAAACTTACATAGCTTGATCTCATTTTCTGCTACTTTTAGAGTTGTTTTTCTATTTTCAGTATTTTAATATGGCGTAAATTTCTTGGATTCCTCTCTCTGTTGGTAGATAGAAGGATCCAAGCGTTTGTGAAGAAATGCATGAGAAAACCCTTTGGCATTTTCTGTTGAGAACAAAAAAAAATGTATTTGTGCAGAAAAGGGTTAAAAGTTTTCTGGGACACCAGGAACCTCTTCTTGTCACTGTCAAACAGAGAAAATGTTTGGACACATTTCAAGGCATAACAGCCTGTGCAAGACCATCATGAGAGGATGCCAACGCAAAGACTGGTTGGACAATGTCAAAAAATGGACAGGAATGACTGTACCAGAATTTTTTATCGTTAGTTTTTGAGATATTTGGAATTTAGGAAAATGGATTGACTGAAGTTAATATGCGGATTAAACTAATATTAGCTTAAGACCTGTGAAATCTAATAAAAAAAATATTTTCTTTTTGTCCATTATGTAAGTTGAAATGATCTAACAGTTACTGAAAAAAGAAAATAAAAAAGTTATTGAAAAATGAAATGTCCATATTGGAGATATCAAATGATAAAGAAGAAAGGTTGAAAATATAACAAACTCGAAGCAAAATGTAAAAGGCTTTTAAAAATTGCTTTTTTCCTTTCAGATTAACGTAAACTAAAGTGAGTTATTTTAAAACAACCATTTTAACCAGAAAGTTCTTTAAGAAAAAGGCCGGAAAACAAATGGGTCATTCAAAGTCAATGAAGAAGTTAAACTGAAAATATTCAAGCTCTTAAGAAAAAAGAAACAAGACTTTGTTTGCATAGTACAAGTCCCTGATGGCTGCCGTTGATAGAACGTTATGAAAAAGAGTTAGTGTGGCTTCTGCATTCGGATCCGCCCGCCTACAATTACAAAAGTTAAGGGGATGATGATGATGATGATGATGATGATACTCTGGTACAATTCTCATTTGTAACAACCATTCCAAAATGAAATTCCTCTAAAATACTACCGATTTGCTAATTTTTTGTGAAAGTGAAAAATGTTTATGGGCCCTCGTGGTCCGTATGGAAAATAAAGACAGAATCACTTTTTAATGAAACAAGTGAAGAAGGGGGATTTCTAATCATGCAAATGAAGGAAAGGAAAGAAATAATGATTGAAGGGCAAACATATACAAGTCAAGAACGTAAAGAAGAAGAAGAGGAAGAAGAAGAAATAAACAAGATGAAGAAAAGAAGAAGAAGGACGAAGAGAAGGAGGAGGAGAAGAAAAAGTAGTAGTAGGAGGAGCAGAAGGAGAAGAAAGAGGAGGATAAGACGCAAAGAAAAAGAAAGACGGTCAGAAGGCGAAAAAGAGAGAGGAGGGAAGAAGAAGAAGAAGGCAGAAAAAGGAAGAGAGGAAGGAGGAGAAGAAAAAGAAAGAAATGAAGAAGAAGAAGAAGAAGAAGAAGAAGACGAAAAGAAAAAGAAGAAGAAGAAGAAGAAGAAGAAGAAGAAGAAGAAAAAAAGGAGGAAAAGAAGAAGAAAGAAAGAAAAAAAAATTAAGAAGAAGAAGAACTAAGAAAAGAAAGAAGGCAAATAAGAAAAAAAAGAAGAAAAGAAAAAGAAAGAAAAAAAAAAGAAAAAAGAAGAAAAGAAAGAAAAAAAAAAATGAAAAAGAAAAAGGAAAAAAAAGAAAAAAAAAAAAGAAAATAAAAGAAAAGAAGAAGAAGAAAAAAAAGAAGGAAAGAGAAAGAAAGAAATTAAAAAGAAGAAGGGTGAGAAAGAAGAAAAAAAGACGGAAGAAGAAGAAGAAAAGGAAAAAAAGAAAAGAAAAGAAGGGGAAGAAAGGAAATAAAAAAGAAAAGGTAATGAAGAAGAAGAAAAAAGAAAGAAATAATATACTGTAACGTGCCAGTGAATGGCGAATTTTTGAAAGTTTTTCCAAAAAAATTCAATCGAAAATCTGCTGAAATTAAAAAAAAAATCAGAATCCATTTTTAAGAAAATTCTTGCAAAATTTAAAATCTACCATTCTTCACCTGTCTTTCCAATAAGAATATTTAGCCCTTATAAAAATATATATCTCAAGATTCATGACAAAAATTCAAAAATGATCTGTCATGTTATCGGTCCTGTTCTGGCAACTCGACATCAATCACTTCCCACCTCCGCCGTAACCGGCTTCCCCCTATCGTTTATATTAATATTTTCATGCCAATTGTTCGGATGAAGAAAACCTCTGTATATATATAATCATTTGGAAATGTTATTTTTCCCCCAAATATTAAGGAAAAATGTACACATGGGTTCTAGTGAGGACTTTAGAAAAAATGAGGTATTAAATAACTGTAATAAGAATGGTAAGAAGAACGTGTTGTTTTGGTGTAAGAAAACTGTGGTATGTTTGGGTAATTGTGGTTAGAAGAAAGAAGACATTAATTTAATATCCCTTAGAAAAAAATGCCAAAAAAAATTTAAAGAATGTTATCGCGACTTCATGAATTTAAGCATGCTGCTATAATGACAATTAGGTCTCACCGTATTATTGTTGAACTAGCTAGATGCAACCGCAAGTTCCATTCTAATGGTTGCTTTTCTCGCATTTCTCGACTGTGGAACTCTCTTCCTGGTCCTTATTTCCCTGACTCCTACAATCCTCAAAGATTTAATTTCAACGCCAGTCGCCATCTTCTTTTTTCCATAATTCTGTTTTTTTTTATTGTCCTTTCTGCTTACTAAAGTCTTCTGATTGTCTTTCACTACCAGTAACTCCTTGCGGCTTAGTGGCGTTATCGCCTTCACGTGAAATATTTTTTTTATAAAAAGAGAAAAACGTGAAGGAAAGAAAGAAGTTAAAATTAAGAACGTAAAGAAGAGAGATTGATTTGTCTGTTTAAAAACAACAAAGAACATCCTTAAAAATCATTTAATATCAAAATTTAATTTTCATTGAAAAAATAAAAAACAAAGATATATATTATTCTGCTTAAGAATTGAATTTTATTGGAAATGATAAATGACTGTGAAAAAGTCAGATTAAAATTTTAATATATATTTTATACTAACGTAAGTGTTTTGTTTTTCTTGAAAAGTTCACTATTCACCCATAGCTAGGACCCTAACAAAAGCTACCGCCCCGGGTCAGGATGGACTTAAAACAACAGAAATAAGAGGTGGTTCCAAACAGAGCCTTCAAAGAAGAAATTCCTTTAAGGGCGAATTTACTGCTGGGTGAAGTTTATTGTCAGGCCCAGGACTATGTTTAAAGAAGAAAAGAGAAGAATGGAGAATTATTATTAGAATGGAAATGAAGAGGAGGAGGAAGGAGAAGGAAGAAGGTGAAGAAGAAGGAAATAAAAAAATAAGAAAAAAAAATTAAAAATTAATGTTTGAGAAACGATTTTCAAAATTTTCATTTTTTCCTTTTCAAAAAAAAAGAAAAAAAGAAAAAAGTAATGAAGAAAGAAGAAGAATTCAAAAGATTGAAAGAAAGAAAGAAATTAGAAAAAAAAGAAAGAAGAAGAAGAAGAAGAAGAAAGAAAAAGAAAAGAAGAAGAAGAAGAAAAAAAATATGATTTGGAAGATGGAAAAGCAGGAAATTAGAAGAAGAATCAAGAAGAAGAAGAAGAAATTTTTTTGTAAAAAAAATCCTTTAGAAAAAAAGAGACAAGAAGAAGACGAGAAAAACGTGACGGAAAGAAGGCCTAATTGGAAAATTTTAACTTCATTTAACAAAGAAGTTAAAATTAAGGATTTAAAGAAGAAGAAAAAGAAGAAGAAAGACAAGAAGTAGAAGACGGGAAAGAGAAGAAGAAGAAAGAAGAAGAAGAAGAAGAAGAAGAAGAAGAAGGAAAAAACTGATGAAGAAGATGGAAAAGCAGGAGAGAAGAAGAAGAAGAAGAAGAAAAGAAAAAATGAAGAAGAAGAAGGAAAAAGTAATCAAGAAGAAGACGAGAAAAAACGTTTACGGAAAGAATATAATTTTTTTAAAAAAAAATTTCATTAACAAAGAAATTGATAAAACAAAGGATTTAAAGAAGAAGAAAAAGAAGAAGAAAGACAAGAAGTAGAAGACGGGAAAATGAAGAAGAAGAAGAAGAAGAAGAACGAGAAAAACGTGAAGGAAAGAAAGTCCAATTAAATAATTTTATCTTCTAAGAAAGAACTTAAAATTACGAAAGTAAAAAAGAAGCGAAGAAGAAAAACTAGAAGGAAAAGAGATAGATGGTGAGGAGGAGAAGGAGAAGAAGAAGGAGACTAGAAAGACCAGGAAAGAGAAAGAAGAAGAGAAGAGAAAGAAAAAGTAGAAGAGGAGGATGAAGAAGAAAAGAAGAGAATGGAGAGTAGGAAGAAGGACAAGACGAAGAAGAGGAAGAAGAAGGAGGAGGAAGAAAAAGGAGGAGGAAGAAGGAGAAGACGAAGAAGAAGGAGGAGGAGGAAGAAGAAGAAAAAATGTGAAGGAAAGAAAGTATAAATGAATAATTTTAACTACTTTAAAGAAAGAAGTTAAAATTAAGAATCTAAAGAAGAAGAACAAAGACTAGAAGAAGGAAAAGAGAATGAAGAAGAAGAAGAAGAAGAAGAAGAAGAAGAAGAAGAAGAAGAAGAATCAGAGGCAAGAAAGAGGAAGGAAGAGAAAGAAAGAAAAAAAAAAAGTGGAGGATTCTTCAGAAAAAGAAAAGGAAGAAGAAGGAGTGGAAGGAAAAGAAGGAGAGGAAAAAGAAGTTGTAGAGAGAGGTTTAGAAAGGAGCCAAGAGAGCAATAGGAAGAGGAGGAAGAAGGAGAAGGAAATAAAGACATGAAGAAATATAAAAAGAATTAAAGAACAATTTAAATCCATAAGACAGAAGTTGCATTTTTAACCAAATTTGAAGCTAAAACGAATCGCTTTGCGAAGTCAAAAAACGCGAAACCAATTCTTCGATTGAGACCAAAAAGTTTAAATGAAGAGAACTACAAAATGTAAAAAAAGGAAGATGTGAAAAGAAATATTCTTTTTTTTTTTTTAAAAAAAAAAATCAAGAAACGGTAATAATATTCTTTAGTGTTGAAAGAAGAATTTTTCTTTAAAGAATGCGAAAATTCAAAAATTGCAGTTCATTAGCTGGCTTTTCTTGTCTATTCGCATTTGAAGACAGACTCCAAACTTTGGTTATCCAATTTCCATATTTATTCCTTCCTGCGTTCATTTCTCAGGAACTGAGCAGATTATGGAAAAGTTTAGCGCCAAAAAAAGGCGCCACGCTGCAGTGCATATTCTGCAGAAATTAATGAACTAAAAATAGATCAATAAAATGAGAAAAAAAAACAGAATAAAAAAAATAATGATTTTCTTTTTATTAAATTTCTATCTTTATGGTAGGCGCTGGAAACAAAATTCATTCCCCCGTTTGATCACTGAAAAGAAGGCATAGGTATTTATGATGTATCATGAATGAGTAGAAACATATGACTGCGTGTAACACACAAACACAAACACGTGTACGCAACCACACAGATACGAATACAGACACGTTCACACACATACACAAAACCTGCCCAGGTAAACTCACATGCGCACAGACTCACGCCCGCGTACAAAATTTTAAGAAATAATACAATACGGCTTTTTTAAACCGTAGATATGAACAAAGCACACACGCAAACTTAGCACTCCTTTCTACACACATACAGACGCACACGGACACATGGACGCACACTCACTCACTCACAGATATACAGACATGATATATACAAACGTAAACAAGCGCACGTGGGTAAACAATGGAGATACATCGAAAGCTTACACGGACGAAGGATGCGAACACACACTCAGACATTACTCTACAAATAATAATAATAATAATAATAATAATAATAATATCTCCACTGGAAAATCTGCAACTTCTACGGGAAGGAAACTGAAAGAAACTGGTATGAACACCACCCAGACCCGGTTACGGAGATAGGACCTGTTACAATTCTATGGGACTACACAATACACACTGACAGAACAATCAAAGCCAACCGCCCAGATATTGTTGTTATTAAAGACCACAAACAAAAAAAAAATGCCTCCTTATTGATATGGCAGTCCCTGCTGACTGCAATGTATCTTTGAAGATATTCAAAAAGCTGTCAAAATACAAGAACCTTGAAATATGGGAACATCAACAATCCCTGTTGTAGTTGGAGCCCTAGGACTGGTTGGAAAAATTGCAGTAGACTAATTGGAGGGATTCCTGGAAGTCCATGCCTCAAGGAGATACACAAAATTGTTCTGACAAGTACAGCCCACACTTTACGAAGGGCTTTATCTATGTAATTTTTTTTTTTTTTTTTTGTCAGTGTAAAGTGTCATGATGCCATTTCTAACCTTAGGCCCCTGGGCGGGACCCGGACAGAAATGTGTAAACGCCAGAAATCAAAGAAAATAATAATAATAATAATAATAATAATAATAATAATAATTTAATTGACCATCTTGAATCAAAATGCAGAAGTATTGGCATTCACTGAATATAAAACACACGGCATTGCAAGTGGGCCAATATCTGCACTAAGAAAATCTGTAACAATGCAGAAAGGAAATTGCAAGAAATTAGTATGAACACCACCCAGACCCGGTTACGGAGATAGGACCTGTGACAATTTTATGGGACTTTACATTACACACAGACAGAACAATCAAATCTAATCGCCCAGACAACGTTATTAGAGACCACAAAGAAAAAAAAAGTGCCCCCTTATTGACACGGCAGTCTCTTCAGAATGCAACGTATCATTGAAGATATTCAAAAAGCTATCAAATTACAAGGACCTTGAAATCGAATTCTCAAACATGTGGCGCAGGAGAACATTAACAGTTTCTGTTAAACTTTGGAGCCCTTTTATTGATTGGAAAAACATTCAATAGACTCATTGACGAAATCCCTGGTAGCCCATGCCTTAATTAAATTCAAAAAAATTGTACTCAAAAATACAGGCCACGCTTTACGAAGAGCTTTATTTATGTAAAGTATGTGCGATTTTTTAAAAAAAAACCTACTCAGTGGAAAATGTCACGATGTCATTTCTCTGGTCGGGACATGAAAAGAAATGAGTATACACCAGAAATGAAAGGAAATAATAATAATAATAATAATAATAATAATAATTCAAGACTCAATAACGGGATCCATACCTTAAAGAAATACAAAAAAAAAAAAAATTCTAACAGGTTCACATTACGTCATACGAAGGGCTTTATCTATGTAAAATATATGTGATTAATTTTTATTTTTACAAAATGCTCAGTGTAAAATGTCATAATGCCATTTCTGACATTACGTCACAGCGTAGGATCCGGATGGAAAAGACTACACAATGTAAATCAAATGAAATAATAATAATAATAAAATCGAAATCTCAAAAATGTGGCACATGGGAACATCAACAACCTCCGTTGTAGTTGGAGCCCTCGGATTGATTGGAAAAGATTCCAATAGACGCATTGAAGGAATCCCTGGTAAACCAATCCTTAAATAAATTCAAAAAAATGTACTCCCAAAGACAGGCCACGCCTTAAGAAGATTTTATCCATATGTGCGATTTTTTCTTCCTCAAAACTACTCAGAGAAAAATATCATGATACCATTTCTGACCTAAGGTCACTGGTTGGGACCCGCAAAGAAACAAGTATAAACCAGAAATCAAAGGAAATAATAATAATAATAAAAGATCAGTCAAAGGAGATAAAATAATAATAATAATAATAATAATAATAATAATAATAATGATAAAAATAATGATAATGATGATAAAATGCTGGCACCAAAGGGTTTATTTTTCCCCACAGGACCAATGGTTTGCTACCTCGAAATTACCAAGAAAATGGTTGCTCCCAAATGTAGATTTTGTGATAAATATCCAGAAACAATTGACCATCTTGTTATCAGGTTTCACAGTGCTAGCACCCACTGAATATAAAACATTAATTAAAAGAACCAACATCAGCACTGGGAAATATGCAAATTTTATGGGAAGGAAACTGCAAGAAATTGGTAAGGAGCATCACCCAGACCCGGTTACAAAGATAGGATCTGTAAAAATTTTATGGGACTTTACAATACACACAGACAGAACAATCGAAGCTAATCGTCCAGACATCGAAATCAAAGACCACCAGAAGAGAATGTGCTTTCAAAGAACGATCACAATACAGACGACTGGATGATGATCTGTGTCAAAGAACATGAAAGAAATAAAAAAAAAACTTTATTCATTAATAAAGACAGCCAAGAAATTCAAAAGAGAATTTCAAGTGGGGGAAGAAGTGCAAATAAACCATAATGCACCTACTGCAGCGGCAAAGAACCTAAATTAAGAAAGAAAATGCAATGCACCAAATGCAGAAATGATGGCAAGATAAGCCTCTTCACGATCAATACTCTGGCCGTACCAAACAAGCAGATGTAGACAAACCCTGTTCTCATCAGTGAATACGTTGAGAAGAGTTAAAAGCCGAATTCGAAGGTTTTATTCTTGCTGCACAGGACCATTGTTTGGTAACTAGAATTTACCAAGAAAACTTACTGAAAAATAGTGTCAACACGAAATGCAGATTCCGTGATAAATATCCAGAAACAATTGACCATCTTGCACGATGTTGCACGACGTGAGACCCCATTGAATATAAAACTCGGTTTGAATGAGTGGGCCAATCCGGAAAATATGCTCTGGAAAATATTCAACTTTTAGCGGGGAGAAAAGTGCAAGAAATTGGTAAGGAGCATCACCCAGACCCAGTTACAGAGAGAGGATCTGTAACAATTTTAGACTTTACAATAGACACAGACAGAACAACTAAAAATAACCGCCCAGATATCGTGATCAAAGACAGCGAGAACAGAATGTACTTGGCTATCTCTGCAGGTCTTAATGTATCTTTGAAGGTCTTCAAAAACTATCAAAATGCAAGGATTTTGAAGTGGAAATCTAAAAAATGAGGCCTGTGAGGACATCAATAATTCCAGTTAGACTCATTGAAGGGATTCTTGCTAGCCCATGCCTTAAAAGAATACAAAAAAAATTATTCACAATTAAAGTTCACACATTACGAAGAGTTTTGTTTGTTTGTTTAAAACTTAAACGACCCATCGATCAGCAAGAGATCATTTAAGGTCAAACAGTTGTTTTTTTTTGTTTTGTTTTTTTAATAAGGTTGAAATGCTTTCAAAAAGACTTTCCCTTTCATTTCCTTCTTTTTCGATGTTGTCTTGCGTTTTGCTTTTAAAAATTCACTGTTTTCAGAGCTTTTAAAAATTCACTGTTTTCAGTTGTTCTTTGAAAATTTCTCACCTGGCAAGTATCAAAGTTCCCCCTTTCATCATCAGACACCAAATTGGAATTATATTTTATTATATAATCCAACTTTTCTAAGAAAGGTCAAGATCAAATTGGGGTTTGATTTTTCGAAAAGTTCTTTCAAGTTGTTCACGTTGTAAAATAATTTTCGAATATGTGCCAAGTCACCACAATCAAGCAGGAAATGCTTCACAGTCTAAGCCTCATGGCATGCTATGCATTCAGGAGGAAGGAGTGAGTTATGTGCGTGTGTCCTATGCGAATACGGGATAAAAACCACTTCTTCTTTGCGTGATTTTCTGTGTTCTGTTAGTTGTTTAGAGAGGGTTTGATTTTAAATAATTACGAAGAGATATATTTATGTAAAATGTGTGGGATCTTAGTTATTAATATTTTTTTACAAAAATGATCAGTAGAAAATTTTATCAATCCATTTCTGACCTTAGGTCTTTGGTTGGTATCCGGAAGGAAATGTGTATATAATAGAAATCAAATGAAATAATAATAATAATAATCAGAAGAAGAAGAAGATCTTCAAAAAGGTATCATAAAAGATCTTCAAAAAGGTATCAAAATACAAGGACCTTGAAATCGAAATTTCAAAAATGTGGCACATAGGAACATCAACAATCCCCGTTGTAGTTGGAGCCCTCGGGTTGGTTGGAAAATATTCCAGTAGACTAATTGAAGGGATTCCTGGAAGTCCATGCCTTAAAGAAATACAAAAAAATGTTCTCACGAGTACAGCCCACAACTTACGAAGGGCTTTGTCTCTGTAAAATATGTTTGTGTTTTTTCCTTTTAGTTGGTTAGTGGAAAATGTCATGATGCCATTTCTAACCTTAGGTCTCTTGTTGGTACCCGGAAAGAAATGCATCCACACCAGAAATAAAAGGAAATAAAATAATAATAATAATAATAATAGATTTAGAGAAGAATTCATTTTAAGAAAAGAAAAAACAGTTTTTAACAATATTGCGGTTGTGTGTCTGTTTTTTTTCATGTTATGTGTAAAAATAACATACAAATATAAAAGACATTTACAAATACAAATCTTTCTACAAACGTCGCTCGTCTTGAGAAAAGATGGTTGTATTGGTAATCAACAAGACAAAGAAAATGAAACGCAGCTAGTGTGAACAGAATGCAACTAAAACGTGAGTAACATGATAGGGGAAGTTCATATCTTGGAATTCTTCGTTACTTGATAAGTTAATAAGAGCAACAAATCATTTAATTTAGTATAAATCTTATGGAAGTCTCCTGTCATTTTTTTCATTCCACCGGGGGTGGACGTTAGTAATTTGCATATGTAATTATTTTCATGTGCTATAAGAGGTGAAAAGTTGATAGATTTTGGATATATTTTCTCAGAATGTGTACCTGTTGTAACCCAGGGGAGGTTACTGAATAGAATAATCAAACAAAAGCTGGTAATGAACAATAATACTTAGCACAAGAACAACACATATAAGATTCGCTAGAGACGCGTAAAATATGTCGTCAACTGCTAGAAGTGAGTCAAGTGAATTACACAATGAATCTTCAACTTTAGGATGTCTATCAACCGCCCCACATGGCCAGATGTGGCACAAGGCCGAATTTAATGTGGGTTATCCGAGCACTTCGGCTCGGTTAAAAATTCCTCGTAGACCCCATATAAAACGTGATCGTGTAGCTGTTTCCCGAAACGAAATTCTGCCCTTCGACATAGACTCGTCTGGTGATCCTCTCAGCCCGGAGGCAGAGAGTTTGACCAACACAGCTGTAGGATATCTACCAACAGCCCCACGAGGTCAGATGTGGCACAAAGCCGAATTTAATGTGGGGTATCCGAGCCCGTAGTCTCAGCAAAAAAATTGCCAGTAGACCACGTATGAAACGGAGACGGGTAGATGTTTCCTGAAGCGAGACTATTCTCTTCGGCATAGCCTCGTCTGGGGATCCTCACTGTCCAGAGTTTGACTCGCAGAGCTGGAGACGAATCTTCAACTCTACAGCACGTACAGGATTCACTACTATATTTATGGAATGCAGGCATACTCGTCTGTAGGTATGTTACAACAGTACCCGAAGATGTTTGTTGAAATTGCAGTCGTTTTTGATCATATATTCTGTCAATTCTGTAGATGTCACGTTGTTGTGTCGGACAATATGACTGCGACCGTTAAATATTTTATTTAATTTCTCTGTTGTGAAACGCACATAATTCAAATCATGTTTGGTACATTTGGCAGCGTATATTAAATGGGAATCAGTACAATTGCCACATTTCGAATAAATCGTGATGTTTCTCTTTGAATTGGTGATAGAATTGTCTTGCACACCGAAAATTATTTTCCCCCCTTCTATGTCCATTTTCTGGGGTACCATGATCAGAAACCGTAATAAGTTTTCAGTGTGGGTGTTTGTATTCGTTAAAATACGCCATTTGTTTTTGTTTCGTTTGAAGGAAACGATAGGCTGGTTGGGGAAATTCTTCCTAAAACCCAGATGCGAAATCTGTACATATCTGTCGTGTAGGACTTTCGAAATAGCAGCCAAATTTCGGGCCCTGTTGACGACTCTCATGAATGAAAGACTTATAATTTTTTTATTTATTTTTTTTATTAAGCGTTTCACCCCAAATGCAAGGCGGGGAAGCCACTAGGACGCAAGGGGGTTACAGAAAATTTAGAACAAGATCAGATAGGGAGTGATAGAAAAAGGATGAGGAGAAGGATAGTGGATAGATCAAGGCAACTGGAGATGTCGATTGACATTACATTTGAATAGCTGGAGATTATATCTCTCAGGGAAACTAGAATAGGGAAGGGAGTTCCACAGGCGAGAGGTGCGAGACATGAAGCTATTGGAGTAGAAGAGACGGCTACATTTAGTAGTTTCGACAGTGAAAGGGTGAGAGCGGGATGCCAGCCTCGTCGGGTGCTTGAACTCATGAAGTCTGGGAACCAGCGAATGCAGCTCCTCGGAATGTGTACGGAAACTTCTATCCGACTTTCCTAGCAGAAGATCTAGCAACTGATTCAAAATAATTCTTTCACTTCATGTAAATGAAAAATATTAGTACGAGAAGGCACAATGTATCATTCTCCTGGAGGCTAGCATCAGGCATAATGATAGAAGGTAAAAAGTACTTTAAGAAGATTAGAAGAGAATATACCAAATAAAATAAATGCGAAGAACATAAAGGAAAAAATGGAGAATAATAATCGAACGTATAAAATAACAAATAGCAACAAAAAAGAATAAAATAGTTTGGTTCGGTTTGGTTTGGTTTACGGCATATCGACACCTCAATGGGTTATTCAATGCCGACAAAATTTTTATCGCTGGTAATATGTTTTCCTTCAAAAATCTATTTCTGGGAATATTTTTCCTTGAAGAAATCTATAGCTGGTAATATTTTTTTTCAAAGAATGTATAACTGTTTGTATTGTGAGTACTTTCTCTTTTTTTTTTAAAGTATTGCTGATAATTTTTCCTTCAAAAATTATTGCTGGTAATATATTTTTTATTACAAAGTATTTCTGGTATTAAAACCTATTTTTACACAAGTTTCGATATCAACTATTTGCCCGTAGCTGGGACCCTAACAGGTGCTACCACCCCGGGTCAAGGTGGACTTGCAAACGCCAGCAATTAAGAGGTGGTTCCACGCTCCTCAAAACCTCCTGATCAGAGGCCTTGCTGTTGGACGTAGTTTATCGTCTTACCCAGGACGCGGATGTAGTTTATCGTCATACCAAGGACTCGGATGTAGTTTATCGTCATACCGAGGACGCGGATGTAGTTTATCGTCATACCCAGGACGGAATAAAATAGTGCCGAGTCTTAAAATTTTAAAAGCTTAGCGAACGAGTTCGTGGATGATACGAAAATAATTTCATAGCCGATATATAATGATTAAAAATATAATCAATACCATTGCTGTAAGTTCTTCAGAGGCTGAAGAAGAATTTTCTGTGATGAACATTATTTATTCTGACAAAGGAAATCATCTTGAAGTTAAAAATGTTTTAAATCTTCTTGTCAAAAATTTGTTAAGTCTTCCATTGGATCTTTAGGACAGCAGAGATTTAATTTGAATGTGACTAAGAAACCATAATATATTTGATGACATCAGAGTAAAAAAAATAACATCATACTTCTGAAAAGAAATATCTTAATAAATAAATGTTTTATATTTAATCATCAAAATGGTTTAATTCTTTTTGATACTATAAACTGATTTGTTTTCATTCTCAGATTGAAAAGTGTTATATAACGTGCTTATGAACACTAATCGGTATACCCAAATCCACATAAATCCATCGGGCATTATTGTAAAAAGGGGTAAAATGACTAAGTTTTTCAAAAGAAAGTGACATGTACTTCATGCCGCTTGCGAGCATTGTATTTTAATGTTAATAAAAGATTACCATTTCATTTCCAGCCACCGTTTTGTTTATTCCTCATTTAGTAACCTTTTCTTCGGGATTTTAGCACTGTCTGTTCATATATATAACATTTTTATTCTGTTCCTATCTATCTATCTATTTAGTATCTATTTATCTATCTATCTATCTATCTATCTTATGTATCTATCTTCTATCTTATACTGTATCTATAAACACTAATGGGTATGTCCCAATCCTCATAAATACGTTGAACACTAAACTAAATGGGGGTAATATGTTTGGAAGTGGTCCACCATTAGCAGTGGTTTACCTACATCACGGACGTTTAGCAATGTATTTTTTTTTGATATTATAATGATTACCATTTCATTTCCAACTTCCGTTTTTTTTATTTCTCATTTAGTAACCTTTTCTGACAGTTTCAAACTATCTATTCATTCTATCTATCTATCTAGGTTCTACTTCTGTTTCAAGCAATTTTTTCTAAAAATAAAAACAAAAATACTAAGGAAATTCAGATCATCAATCTAACAGTTCTTTCCGATTATATCGACACACACACACACACACACACACACACACACACACACACACAAATATATATATATATATATATATATATATATATATATATATATATATATATATATATTCAGGTTCTGATGAGAATGAATAGAGTACAATTCCAAAAATAAATATAAAGATTTAATTTAAATAAAAACTAGACCAATATTCTTTATTTTAGGATATTACATCGAAAAAAATGTCAAAATCGCTATACAATTGCAATCGTGTTTCGAAGCGTATGGTTGTAATGATCCTAGAGTATCCCCTTGGGAGTCGGTTCAACAAAGCACTAGTCCGTGGGCAGAGGATGCTCGAGTGTAACGTTAAAACTGGAGTGGAACAGGGAACAGGCCAATTTTCCAAGATCTTTATCGATGGATCGTATGTACGAGTCCCACTTGAGGTCTGGGTTGAGTAAGTCCCAACAGGAGCTCAAGGTGAGGACCTCCCTGAAGGAATATTTATTGGTGAAACTTCTGGGTCAGTGAATGTTATAACCTATAAAGGGTTACTGAATGAGGAATAACCAAAACGGAGATTAGAAATGAAATGGTAATCTTTATTACATCAACAAAATACAATACTCGCCAGCGGCGTGAAGTAGGTAAACCACTGCGAGTGGTGGACTACTTAGACACCATATTGCCTCTCGTTACAATAGTGTCCAACATATTTATGAGGATTGGGACAAAGCCATTAGTGTTCATGTATTTAACATTGAAGAAGAAAAAAAGAAAGAAAAATAAATGAAGAGAAAGAAGAAAGAAAGAGAAAAGAAAGAAAGAAAAAGAATGATAGAAAGAGAAGAAGGAGAGATAGAGGGTGATTGAAAAGAGACAGAGGGTGATGATTGAAAGTTTTGGGTTAGTGGAGAAGAAGAGGACAAAGGAGAAGAAGAATGAAAAAAGAAAGAAAGTCAGAAAGAAAGAAAGAAAAAAGAAAGGAGAAAGAAAAAGTGAGATAGTGAATGATTGAGAAGAGACAGAGTGTGATAACGGAATGTTCTGGGTCAGAAGAAGAAGAAGAAGAAGAAGAATGAAAAAAGGGGGGAAAGAAATAAGGAAGAAAGACAAGGTAAAGAAAGAAAGAAAGAAAGAAAGAAAGAAAGGAAGAAAGAAAGAGACAGTGATTGATTGAAAAGAGACAGATGGTGATGTCTGAAAGTTCTGGGTTAGTGGTGAAGAAGAAGAAGAAGAAGAAGAAAGAAAAAAAAAAAAAAAAGAAAAAAAAATGTTAGAAAAACAAAAGAAAGAAAGAGACAGTGATTGATTGAAAAAAAGAGACAGATGGTGATGTCTGAAAGATGACTGGGTTAGTGGTGAAGAAGAAGAAGAAGAAGAAGAAGAAGAAGAAGAAGAAGAAGAAGAAGAAGAAACAATTACGAAAGAAAGAAAGAAAGAAAGAAAGAGAGAGGGGGTCATGGAGAGAGAAAATAACGGTAAAACTAAAGAAAAGAGTCATTTCTAAGAACCGGTGGTTCTGTTCTTGTCTATTCGCTTATTTGAGTAAATATTTTTTGCGGTTTCTTTTAAAAATTCCAGGTTTTCCGAGTTGAAATTTCTTTCTTTTATAAAACGCTTTTTCTTACGCTTCCGCAAGTTTTCTTTACTGTCTATTCGTGTGATTCAATCCATGACCGGGCGTTGTTGGGCCGTCACGTCGGTCGGCTTTGATTTTAGATGATATTCGACAAGCAGAAATATACTGGACCTCTGAAGAACATCCCCACACACACACACACACACACACACACACACACACACACACACACACATATATATATATATATATGTGTGTGTGTGTGTATTATTGTTATACATTATTCATATATACATAAATATTTAAGTAAATGCTCTGTTTATAATAAACAGTATTAACAACATTTACCCGCTTGAACGTCCGAGAAATTTTATAGAAAATATTGGTCCTTCGACAGGAATCATTGGAAGTTTGCAGTTTAAAAGCAATAATACGAAGTTATTAGCCAGAAGCTTCCTTCGTAGCTAACCTGCTCTAGCACGTCAGGCTATATGACGGTTCCGTGTAGGCTAAAGGTTCAATTCATATTAGAGTCTTCAGTTTTTTTTTTTATTTATTTTCCGTTTCCGATAATTTACATATTTGAATCATCCGAAGTTTTGAATTATCCGGAATTTTGAATTATCCGAAATGTTGAATTATTCGAAATTTTGGATCATCCGAAATTTTGAATTATCCGAAATTTGTAATTATCCACAATTTTGAATCATCCGAAATTTTGAATTATCAGAAATTTTGAATTGTCCGGAATTTTGAGTTATCCGGAATTTTGAATTATTCGAAATTTTGAATCATCCGAAATTTTCAATTATCTGAAATTTCGAATTATCCAGAATTTTGAATCATCTGAATTTTTTAATCATTTGGAATTTTGAATCATCCGAAATTTTCAATTATTCGAAATTTTGAATTATCCGGAATTTTGAATCATTCGAAATTTTGGATTATCCGAAATTTTGAATCATCCGAAATTTTCAATTATCCGGATTTTAGCTTGATGAGGCGCCCTGTATTGCTCTCCTGGAGGTTAGCATCAGCCATGTTAATAAAAGACTAAAAGGGTTCTCTGTGAAGATTAAAAAGACCAGTTTTTGTTGTGAATGCGTTAAAATTAACGAGCCCTTCCTCGCCTCAGTTGTCGTAGAAGAATTTCTTAATACTGTAATAAGGAGAATTAAGCATGCAATTATCTATTGTTTGAGCATTATAAATAAAACAAAATTATAGCCTTACAGCAAATGGTAACAAACGGTAATTGTTACGATAAAATATATTACCGTACAAATATAAACAGATATTGTAATCATTTTTCCCCCACGAGGGCGAAAACATTTTTGTGTTAAAACTTTCTCCTGGATTCTCAAATGTAAGACCTCGTCATAAAACGTTTTGAAAAAAACAAAATCAATTGATTCAATATAATTTTAATCGATGTGCGATTTTTAGTATAATAAACCATTATAATATAATATAATTTTTTTTAAGCATTACGCCCCGAGCAAGGCGTGAAGCCACTAAGATGCAGGGGGTTGCAGAAGATTTGGAGCAAGATAGGAGTGATAGAAGAAAGGGCGAGGAGAGGGATAGTGGGTAGATCAAGGTAACTGGAGATGTCGATTGACATTACATTTGAATAGTTGGAGATTATAGCTCTCAGGGAAACAGTAATTGGGAA
Organism: Acanthosepion pharaonis; assembly: GCA_903632075.3. Taxonomy (NCBI): domain Eukaryota; kingdom Metazoa; phylum Mollusca; class Cephalopoda; order Sepiida; family Sepiidae; genus Acanthosepion; species Acanthosepion pharaonis. The sequence goes on along the minus strand of CAHIKZ030001510.1, from coordinate 405,361 downwards.
GGGTGTTCCACAGGCGAGAGGTGCGAGGTATGAAGCTATTGGAGTAGAAGAGACGGCTACATTTAAAAGTTTCTACAGTGTAAAGGTGGGGGCGGGATGCCAGCCTCGTAGGGCGCTTGAATTTATGGAGTCTGGGAACCAGTGAAAGCAGCTCATCGGAGCAATTACCATGAAAGTATTTGTAGAAAAGACAGAGGGAGGCGACAGCGCGTCTGTGAGAGAGTGACTGTTGACGAGACGCCAGATCAGGGCCAATTATATTACATATCCGTCTCTGGATCTTGTCAAGAACTCCGAGGTAAACAGAAGGTGTCCCAGACTTTTTTAATATAATTATATAATAACTTAACAATTTAATTTAGTTTTATAATAATTTAATATAATTTAATTATATTTTTTAGTATAATATAATTTTAATATAACAAGCCATTTTAGTTTAAATATAATTATATAATAATTTTATATTTGTTTAATTTATAATTTAATATAATTGAATATAATTAAATTACGATTTTAATATAATATAATTTTAATACAATAAACCATTTTAATATAATGTATTTAATATATTTAATATAATTATATAATAGGATTTTTTAATAACTTAATTTAATTTTATAATAATTTAATATAATTTAATTATAATTTTAATATTATTTTAATATAAATATGTCATTTTAATATGATTTAATATAATTTAATATAATTATATAATAATTTATTTTTTAATTTAATTTTATAATGATTTAATATAATTTAATTATAATTTTAATATAATATAATTTTAATATAAGCCATTTTAATCGCCATTTTAATCGCCATTTTAATCGCTCTTATAAACCAGCTGACCATCGTTCACTTAAGAGATCGTTCACTTAACCCCGATGTGTCATTTTCTGATATTAGATGAAATATTTAAGGCTGTTTTAATGCTGCATAGGTGAGTTACATTGACCCGAGTAGCGTTACTTTTGCCCTTCATGGCAAATTCGTGCTGCTTATCGTATTTCCGAAGCTGGTGGGGGGTCTTCTGACATTCGGTTTCAAATGATCCGACAATGAAATATCGCCGGTTTGCAGGCCTGCAAAAGACACGTATTTACTGTCAGAGAAGTTGATCGCCTTCGTAAAAGCAGGTGAAACATAAGGTAACGAGCGTTAATTATCAAGATATATTCTGTCGTGTAAGGAACAAGGCCAGTGGAGGTCGAAGGGCGTTAAACTAAACGTTTGTTTCGGAGACTATTACTAGGGAGCAGGTTTTCTTATATAGACTAACGATCATATCACGTTGAAACACCAGCTCTCGTACGGTCACCGAAGTTAAGCATCGTCCAGTCTGGTGCGTACCAGGATGGGTAACCACTTTGGATACCAGGTGCTTTCAACTACAGCGTGAGGGTGGGATAATTGGCTTACATCGATGCCACGTTCAAAAACAGGTCCATCTATGATCACTGAGTTAAGCAATGTCGAGCCTGGTCAGTACCCGGATGGGTGACATTTTAGGGATAACAAGTTAACCAAAAACGGCTGTTATAATTTGTCTTACGGCTAAACTACGTGGAAACACCGATTCTCGTTCGATAATTGCAGTTAAATTTTTTTAAAGGAAATTCAAGACTGCTCATAAAATTGGATGGGCGACCAATTGAGAATACCGTTCTCTAAACTTGGATGTGCGTGTGTAGTATAATGGATTATGTTTTGGAACTGTAAATCGGAGAGCCGAGTTCGTATTACAGTCAGGTTCGTTATATTGACTTCCACGCAAATACTCTTGATAAAAAGGCATGAATCCACATTTTCTCCTCCAGCTATGGGTTAATTGGAAGATCTTTTATCATTAGATCATTATGTCAAAAAAGAAAAAAATACATCAAATCTAAAAATGTCTTTTGCCTTTAAATAACCTTCAAAAGGTGCTGCAATGCGCTCCATCGAAGATAGGTTTCACTACAGCGCTAATGACATTCCTGTTGACAATTACTCCAATATGCTAAACACAGTCTGACACAAGGCTAAAAGTACAGAGCAAAAATGTTCACATCAGCAGTAATGGTGGTTTTTGCCAACTATTGCTGCTTGGCGGGGCAATGTAATTATATGCTATGCTAAGTCTGACATAAGGCTAAGTCTGAAGAGCATCTCTCGAAGATGATATTAACTAAAGCGGTAATGATATTCACATTGAACATTACTCAATGGCGAGCTTCCCAGACAATATGCTAATCGTTGTCTGACACAAGGCTAAAAGTGCAAACGTTGTTTAATACTGTTCATTATAAACAGAGCATTTACTTAAATATTTGTATCTATAAAAAGAATGTATAAATGTAATGTGCACCTAGTGAGAATCGAATTCACTGTTAAGTGCTAACTTATCTTGAAACCATTATACCACGAATATCCTAAAGATTATCTACTAAAATATTATTATTATTATACATTTTTTACCACACTTCATATTAAATGTGATTTATTAATACAACTAGAAAGAAATAAGCCTTTACCTTTTTGAAACTAGTTTCCTAACAACATCTGCTAATTCTGTCCAGATTCCTGAAAACCGATGCTGCATATTAAAACGAATTCATTTTATCCTGCATCCTTTGCCTCAAGCAATCAATATTTGTAAACACAATGCGCCATATTTGATAGTCTGTCACCGATTACGAAGTGTAATGGACAAAATCTAGATGACCGCTGGGCTAACGGTCAGTCCATCTATACTGTCCGAAATTAAACAAACCAGACCTTTCTGGAAACCATTCAAGTGATCCGATCCTGTTACGTGACGTATTTTGTGGACAGCGAATACCTGAACGACGTCAGAGTAATTTAAAGAGGCAATGCAATAACTCAGGGCGAGCACGCATGCGCAACATGAGATATGAAGCCCAATTCAGAATCATCATGTTGTGGAGCGTGCAAGAAAAAAAATGTGTTTGAGACTCTTTGACACCAGGAATTCAATAAAATGTCTATCTATCTAGATATCTAGCTAGCTAGCTATCTATATATTGTAATGTCTCTCTATCTCTCTCTCTCTCTCTCTCTATCTATCTATTGTAATGTGTCCATATCTATCTATCTATCTATCTATCTATCTATCTATCTATCTATCTATCTATCTATTGTAATGTGTCCATATCTATCTATCTATCTATCTATCTATCTATCTATCTATCTATCTATCTATCGTCATTAGTCCATATCTATCTATCTATCTATCATCTATCTATCTATCTATCTATCTATCTATTGTAATGTGTCCATATCTCTCTATCTATCTATCTATCTATTGTAATGTGTCCATATCTCTCTCTCTCTCTCTCTATCTATCTATCTATCTATCTATCTATCTATCTATCTATTCTAATGTGTACATTTCTATCTATCTATCTATCTATCTATCTATCTATCTATCTATCTATCACAGTCTATTCACATCTATCTATCTATCTATCTATCTATCTATCTATCTATCTATCTATCTATCTATCTATCTATCTATGTTCTTATCTATTAACCTCGATTTGTATACCGAACTCATTTTAGCTCTCTACTGGAAGAAACAGGTTAAATCAAAACTTTCTATTATTTAAAATTAATAAGTACATTTCTTAATCATTTGCTTCCGTGCAAGGGAGATCAGCAGGTGATTACAGGAAGTGCAAGAGAATGAGAAGACTTTTGCGAGGATGATTGAGGAAATTTAAAAATGGAATAATGTTCAAGAACACAGAAGATGGTGATTGACACTGCATTTAAATTTTTGAAGGCTGCACTTACCATCATAGCAAATTTTCAGAACGGATTTCCACATGTGACAAGTGCGAGAAAGAAACTTTTAGAGTAGAAGTGGTTGTTGAATCTATCTACACACTTGTGTAAATTAATTGAACCAACCGCTTTAGTTTCCTTTCTTTCACTATGCAGTCAGTTTTAGATCAACTGGAGTGACAGGGTTTAATCAGAGGAGGTCATTTTCAGTGGTGTGCAGTAATATGATCTTATTTTCGGAGTGTATGATGAAATTTATTAGGCCTTGAAAAATATTGCGTCATCCGTGATTATATCTGATATTTATCACGCTCAAACACTATTGTCTCAACTGTCTATTAGTTGTGCTACATTCATTGTCTGCGATGGACGTTGCTTCAAGGAAGCGTACGAAAATTGTAACACTGCAGAAACACACTGGCAAGACTTACCAGTGAGCAAAACAAAGCACGATATACTGGCCCGTAAACTCTCCTGATTTAAATCCAAGCGAAAATCTATGGTCAATCTGCAAGGCAGGACTTCATGGAATGGCCCTACGAAGTACTAACATGTGCACTGGGTTATGTTTCATTGGAAAAATACGAAGAAAAGTAAATAATAACGGAATTATTTGTCTCAATTAATTTGTGAAGTTCCCGCGTAAAATTGTGAGACCTACTTGACAATCAAGTAAATAAATACGCTTGAATTCATTCCTGTAGTCTATTTACTATAGAAAAAACTCGAGGGAACAGTTGCAACAAACGGGACCATGAAATAACTGATCCTATTTTCTTGTTTGTGATCACTTTTACATGGCAAAAGTGTCCTATAAGTGTAATTTTTCCGTATTGTTTGTTCCGCACACCCGGACGCATGGCCGCATGCGCACAAAAGAACACACAAACACAAACGATACGGAAATTATAGAAATGATAAGTGTATAAAAAAGAAAAAATCGAAAAATATAAGCAGTAAATTGGTAATATCCCTGAAGAAAATGGACAGTATTTCTGCCTACGAAACTCTGGATATTCTTATACTGAAGCTAAAATGTGAATCAGCTAAGATACAAATCTTTTATTATATATATATATATATATATATATATATATATATATATATATATATATATATTCATACACGTTTCATTAAATAATATAGACAAGTGTTGTCTATTTATTTTATGTAAATTTTTTTCATAACGTCTGATAAGTTTAATAACATTATCATTGAACGAAGAAAGAAATTCACAATATTGATCCATATTTTTTTTTTTACAATCTAAGTTTTATTTCGGCTTACATATAAGCCATTATCAAAGATGACAATTACTGTACAATATATTAAGCAATATACGGACAAGACAGTGATGATAGTCTGTCATTGTTTACATAGATGATTTCTAAGCAACGATAAACACGTGCATATAAGACGCTAGAAGCGAAAATCGCACCGCATCTCCTGACGTCACACATGACCACACGAGAGTGAATTGGAGAAATATGAATATATATAGAAGCCAAACCATATAAAACAATGGTTTCTGTTACCAATTATAGACATTTAAGGATATTTATAGAGATTCCATAATTGATTTTGAAACGAAATTTAATTTTTGTTTCGTTTCATTTTTTGAAAATTCATTTAATTTCATTTCTTTTTTCCTTTCATCAATTTGGAAGTGCTATCTGATGATCCAGAGTCCTTTAAAATATTTTCCCCATAAAATAAATTATTATAATGGAACCTTAAAGTGATATAAATGTTTTTTTTTAAAAATATATATATATATATATATATATATATATATATATATATATATGTGTGTGTGTGTGTGTGTGTGTATCTGTGAAAATATATAGAAAATATAAAAAGGAACTTTAAGGTAAAATAATCCAAAGTTCCTTATATTTTATTAATTATTTTTAAAAATAGTTTATACAAAAAGTAAAAAAAAATTAATTTTTATTTAAAATATGATTTTTCACTCGCAACTTTATATAAATCATGTATCAAATAAGAAAAATATATAAATTAAAATTTAAAGTTTCTCTATTCAAATCTTTTCCGCTTGAAGATGGAACAGAGTAATTTAATAACAAAAATTTAATTTAAAAAATTTATTATATTGATAAATTTTGCCAAATTAAACCAAAAAAAATTTTCATTTTGAATGATCGATTTTTAAATATTTTTATATAAATATATAATATATATATATATATTCAATTTTTTTTTATATTTATATAAATTTTTGTAATTATTTTTTTTTTTCAATATCAGTGATAGAGCTGGCATATTTAGTTGGATTCATGTGAGTTTTAAACCAAAACATTTTGATTTATTTTTATATATATATATATATATATATATATATATATATATATATATATATAATAATAAAAAAGGCTTAAACACTAATATTCCATGGCCATAATTTATTCCATTTTCTATCAATATTTTGTAAGTCCAATTCATCAGACCTACAAATTAAAAAAAAAAAAACAAAAAAAACAACTCCGGAAATAAAAATAGAATTTATAGAGAATATTTTTTGAGATGTGGGACGAATGTCAAAAATAAAGAAAAATAAACAGACGAAAAAAGTTCTCAAATTAAACCTTAACAGAAGAAAGAGGCAAGGTTTGAAGTTTTTTTTGGAAAAAAATGAATTTTGATATGTCTAATACATTATTAAAGATACATTTTTCGAATTTTTATACGCCCCATAGACGATCTAATGTTAAAAATCAGAATAAGAGGGAGGGAGATGAAAGTAAAGAAGAGGTTTTAAATAGATGGGGAAAAAAAAAAAATACATATACATTTATATATATCTGGTTCAATATGTTTAGCTCTATCTCTTTTTACCATAAAATATTAATATACAAATAATTTCCACACACACACACACACACACACACACATACATATATATATATATATATATATATATATATATATATATATATTGATATATATATATATATATATATATATATATATATATATATATATATATATATATATATATATATATATATATATATATATATATATTGATATATATATATATATAAATTTGTTCTGATCAATAATAAAAAAATGGATAAAATAACTATATTTCAAAAAAACATTAATCCAACCAAATATTTTATTCTCTATCTCTGAAATTGACATATTTTTCTAATAAGTTTTATATATAAACATATAATAATTATACATATATATATTTTTATACATTTTTTATATATATATATATATATATATATATATATATATATATATATATATATATATATATATATATATATATATATATACATATATATACATATATATATATATATATATATATATATATATATATATATTATATATATATATATATATATAATATATAAATATATATACATATTCATATAATATATATATATTATATATGCATGCATTTTATATCACACACTATTTTTTTAATGTGAAAAAAGACAGGACTGATTTAAAAAGATATTTTTTCGAATTTTAATCGAATTCTAAATACATACACATAATATGTTTGAATAAAAAAATTTCGAATAAAATTCCCTATATTAAAAAATTGATATTTATAAATATAAAACCGGAAATCTATAAAAAAGTTTGGGCATCATTATGTAGGAGAAGAAAAAAAGGTTAATTGAAAAAAATGATCCTCCAGGTTTTTTTATTTCATAATCTACAAAAATAAAAAAATGAATTTATTATAGAAACTAAGAAAATAAATTTTAAAATCCAAAAATTTAAAATGTTATTATATATATTGTTTTTTATAAAATATATTTATGTTATAATTTTTTAATAAATAATTATATTCGCTCTACTCCGTAAAATTGAGCAACGCTTTTAAAATAATTTTAATTGTTGGTTATTGGAATTTATTCCGTATATTGATTCCTATAAAAAATATATATATATATATATATATATATATATATATATATATATATATATATATGATATAAATATATTCATGAATTATAAATACAAAAAAAATTTTTATCAAAATATATTTGTTACATAACTTATAATACTGAAAATACAAACCTGAATTTAAATTTAAAACGTGGAAGATTTCAAAAATGGAAAAATAATAGATCAAGTAAGGAATGGAATTTTATCGAACTGTTTTTTTTTTACTGTTGCATCGTTTTTTGAAATCATTTTTTTATATTTGCATTGTAAACATAAGGATTTTTCTTTTTTGTTGATCGATTGAAAAGCCAATTGTTTCACTTCGTATTCCAACATCAAATTTCAAGAAGATTTTTTGACTTTTTATAAAAAATTTTCAAATCGACTTTTTGATATTTTTTGTAATTTTTTTTAAATCATCTTCGAATACGTTTTAAAATTATCGCCCACGAGACGACTACGTGATCATATTTAAACAGAACGCTGATCTGTATAAAATTTCAGTTATCTGTTTGAATTAGTTGGGCTCTTATGTCCATCGTCTTTGTGTTAAATTTGTTATAAGTTATAATGTTAATTATGTTTAAATGAAAATGTCCATGAAGATGGTCTTAAATAGACCGAAACGTCCGACGTCGACTTTATTTTAACATTAATAATGCATATTCAGAATTTTTTTTTTTTTGTATTTTTTTTTATATATATATATATATAAACAAAATATATTCATTCAATATATCCCAGTTATAAATCTGTTTTTAAAAATTATACCACGATTCTAACTGTAGAAGTTTGGAAACATAATTTATTTATATATTAGAATGCACACTATACCAAATTAACAATATGTAGGAAAATCTGAATGGCCCTTTCACTTTCACTACAGAATTAATAATTATCGCAATCGAATTAAGTCGACTCCCCATGAAAAATTATTACCTGTAGAACAACATTTCCGCCTGGAAAAACACAATTTTTTTGAATCATGCCAAATTCACTATAATTGAGAGAATAGAAAAGTTCAGAGCAGATAACATTAGAAAGATTTTAGAGTTCCATGAAAATAAGTGGATACAACGTTTAAAAACACACAATCCAGCCGGGCTTAATCATAAATTTAACAATATATATATATTAATATATAACCCAACAAATCAAAACCTACCAATTTTCTCACCCACACAAGACAGATATGCTTACGGAAATGTTGAGGCCTCACACTTATACACACACCCACACGAATATATACACACTTACACACATCATATAAAATCATTCCCTAAATGAGCCAAATGATAACACACACCCATAGTAATATACACACTTACACATCATATCACTCACTCACTCCTAAGAACCAAATAACACACACAAACACACTTAACAGAGACACATCCCCCTTTCAGGAACCAATAAAACTGTCAAAATGACCAAGGGAATTCAGAGCAGCATGAATCCATCCAGCTCTTATCTTAAATAACAACTTAAAAGAGACTGTTTGACCAACACAAGGAATGACCAAAATTCATTTAAAAAAATAAAAAAAAAAAAAAAAAAAAAATGAAAACTACAGACAAAAGTTCATTTTCTCCATCAAGACATTCATTTCTGTAGTTTTTTGCTACCAGCAAGCAGAAAATTTTTTTTTCCTGATGATGGCCATTTTGGCCGAAACTAGTCGAGGAATCTAAATGAAATAATAATAAAAAAAAAAAAAAAAAGAATAATTTAATATACAAACCCAGTGTGTCTGAAGATTTTAATTTTTTAATATTTTTTATTGTTCAATATATATATATATATATATATATATATATATATATATATATAATATATATATATATATATATATATAAAATATAACAAACCATAAATATATACGATAAAATATATATAACGTTATTTTTATTATATTCAACATTCAAAATTTATTTTTAAAATTATTTTAATTTAAAAAAAAAAAAAATCTTTTTCAGAACTTTTCATATATTTAAATTTTTTATTTAAATTTTGTATTTTCATCATAATTTAATCAATTTGAAAATAATAAACAAAATTACTAAAATATATTTTTATATTTTATGTTTCTATAATATTTTTCTGAGAATTATTTATTTCATTTCGTATTATATTTTATTTAAAAATAAAATTTTATGTAAAAAATATTTTAATTCATTTATATATACCATATATAACATATATATTTATATATATAAGACGTCTTTATTTAAAATAAATTAGTTTTCTGTTAAATATTTATTGTAAAAACATTGGAATGTAATTTTAAATTTCTTTGATGTGAATTTTTTAAAATTTCAAATATAAATTTTTCCTGTTGATAAATTATATATAATAAATATATATATATTTTATATATTTATTTATATATTTATTTATATGTATATTTTTTATAAAAATATTTTCAATTTAATTTCCAATAACATTTGATTTCTTTCATTTGTCATTCAAATTTTCATTCTTTTATTTTTAAATTTTTAATATTTTTATTTATAATTTTCTATTTTTGTATCATTAAATGATGTTAATTCAATAAAAAAATTTTTTGCTTTTTAAATTTTTCATTTTATTGTTATTTTAATAAATATTTTAAATATATAATAAAAGCTTATCAATTATATTCAAATATATATTTTTATATATTATATATATAAATTTTTTTATTTGATATGTTATATATTTCAATTTTTAAAATTATATACATATATTTTATATAATTTATTTTATTTAGTCTTTTGGAATTGATGAATTGAATAATTTTTTTTAATCTCGTTTTGAAATATAACATTCGAAATTTTGAAATTGATGATAAGTTTTTTCCTTTCAAAAAATAAAATTAAAAAAAATAAATTATTTTAAAAAAATTTTTGAAAAATTATAAATTTATATATTGATTATTTAAAATAAAAATCTTCAATAAAAATTGTATTAGATTTATGATATATTTTATTAATTTTTGAAGAATGTTTTAAATTTTGCGTATTATTTTTTAGCCAAAATATTTTTCTTCTTTTTTTATTTCCATCTTTTCCATCATATTTAATCAAACCATTTTTTCTTCTTTTTTTATTTAATTAAGGAAAATTCAAATTTAATGGTCCATTGAAATATAAAAAATTTCTGTTCATTTTTATAAATTTAATAATATGTCTTTTTTATTATCTTTTTAAAATAATTGGTCATTTAATTTTCCATTTTTCTAAAACTCATTTTTCTTCTTCTTTTTTTTTTCAATTTAAAAAACAATTATGACATTGGTGATCAAACAAAACAAATTCCTCTTTTTTTCAATCAGGACAAACAAAAGTTAATAAATTTTTTTTTTTTGTTTATTTCCTTAAATTTTGGTTTATTCATCCATTTTAAAAAAAAATTCTTTTCTTCTTCAAAATAAATCATTTTTATTCAAAGATTAAAAAAACAAAACTTATTTCCTTTAATCAAAATCTTTAATTCATTTATAAATAATATCAATTTATTTTCTAACTTTGAATTTTATATCTTTTATTTAAATATTTTTGAAGATTTCCATTTTTCAGAAACTCATTTCTTCTTCTTTATGTGCTAAAAAATTTTTTAACATTGGTGATCATTAATTGAAGGTGCCAAATTCTTTCCTTCCAAAGAAAAAATTAATAAATTTTTTTTTTCAAATCTCTTTTTTTTTATTTTAATCCATTTTTTAACATTCTTTCTTCTTTTTCTATTTAAATATGATTCATTTTCTCATATTTTTCGATCATTTTTCCAAAATAATTTTCCCACATCTTGTTTTTATTTCTTAATCTTTTTTTAAATTTTTTTTGTCTTTAATCTTCTTATTTTTTCCATCATTCCATTTTTATTCTTTTTAATAAAAAAAATACAAAAAAAATTTTTTTGTTTTTTCTTTATTCAATCAAATTTTCAAAAAAAATTTTTTAAATTAAACATATTTCAATATATATCATAAATATTTTCTTTCTTTTTCAAATTTTTTTTTATTTTTTTTTTTGATTTTGTAAATTTTTAAATTTTTATCATTAAATTCAAACCTTTTCCTTAGTCATCCATTTACATTCAAACTCAATTTTAATTCCTTTTTCAGGTGTTTTTAAAAAAAATAAAATTTTTTTTTCTTCAAATCTTTCTTTTGTTACCCTGATTCATTTAACATTTTCATTTATATCTTTTTGTATATATCTTTAATTAAATTATTGTTTTTTCTTTCTTTCCTCCTTTGTTCCATCTTAAAAAATTTTGTCATTTTTTTCATCTTTATTCAAAATCATTTTTTTTTTTAGTAAAAAAATTCTTCAAATTCTATGTGATTACTAAAAAAAATTTTTTTATTGAATCATGGCTCTTCAATTTCAAAATTTCCTTTTAGCTCTTAATAAATTTTGTCTTTTTCATTCAAAACAATCCTAAACCTTGGTCCGTTCATCCATTTACTCAAACTCATTCTTCTTCTTCTTCTATGTGCTGTGAAACTTCAGGACATTGGTGATCATGGCTCTCCAAATTTTTTCTCCTTTGTAGCTCTTAATAAATTTTGTCTTTTTAAATCTCTCCTAAACCTTGGTCCATCATCCATTTACTCAAACTCATTCTTCTTCTTCTATGTGCTGTGAAACTTTTAGGACATTGGTGATCATGTTCTCTCTTTCTTCCTTTGTAGCAATTTCTTTTCTCCTTTAAACCTTGGCTCTTAATAAATTTTTTCTTTTTTTTCAGGACATTTTCATCTCTCCTTTCCCTTTTGGTCCAAATCATTTTATCATTTCTTATTCAAACCTTGGTCCATTCCATTTACTTTTCATTCTTCTTGTTCTTCTGAAACTTCAGGACATATCATTTTCTTTTCCTTCCTTTTATTAATAAATTCAAAAACCTTTCCGTCATCTTTTCAAACTTTCTTCTTCTTTTTCCTTTTTTAAAATTTCCTCTCATTTGTCTTTTTTCTTTTTTCTCTCTCTTAAACCTTGGTCCGTCAATTTCCCTTGGTTCCGCATATATTTTATAAACTCATTTATTCAAACTTCATTTCCTCTTCTGCCATTTATTTTTTCTTCTTCTTCTCCTTGGAATTCAACATTGATCATCATGGCTCTCCACAATTTCCTCTCCTTTGTTGTAGCTCTTAATAAATTTTGTCTTTTTGTTATCTCTCCTAAACCTTGGTCCGTCATCCATTTACTCAAACTCATTCTTCTTCTTCTATGTGCTGTGAAAACTTCAGGACATTGATGATCATGGCTCTCCACAATTTCCTCTCCTTTGTAGCTCTTAATAAATTTTGTCTTTTTTTATCTCTCCTAAACCTTGGTCCGTCATCCATTTATCAAACTCATTCTTCATTCTTTCTTCTTCTTGATTCCTCTTTTCCTCTCCTTTGTTCTTCAGGACTTTGGTGATCATGGCTCTCTCAAACTCTTTTTCTTTTCCTTTGTAATCTTAATAAATTTTTTTTTTCTTATTGTAGCTCTTAATAAAATTTGTCTTTTTATCTTCATCCATTTTTCTCAAACTCATTCTTTTCTTCTTCTCTATTTGTGAAACTTCAGGACATTGGTGATCATGGCTCTCCACAATTTCCTCTCCTTTTAATAGCTCTTAATAAATTTTTTCTTTTCTTTATCTCTTTAAACTTCAAACATTGGTCCCATCATCCATTTCTTAATAAATTCATTCTTCTTCTTCTTCCATTTACTAAACTTCTTTCTCTTCTTCAGGAAATTCAGGACATTGGTGATCATGGCTCTCTTCACAATTTCCTCTCCTTTGTAGCTCTTAATAAATTTTTCTTTTTTTTATCTCTCCATAAACCTTGGTCCGTTTTTCATCCATTTATCCATCAAACTCACTCATTCTTCTTCTTCTTTTGTTCTGTTTAAACTTCAGGACATTTCTTTGATCATGGCTCTCCACAATTTCCTCTCCTTTGTTGCTCTTAATAAATTTTTTTCTTTTTTTTTCTCTCTCCTAAACCTTGGTCCGTCATCCATTTTTAAACTGGTACTCAAACTCATTCTTCTTCTTCTTCTTTGTTTGTTCAAACTTCAGGACATTGGTGATCATGGCTCTCCACAATTTCCTCTCCTTTGTAGCTCTTAATAAATTTTGTCTTTTTTCTTATCTCTCCTAAACCTTGGTCCATCATCCATTTACTCAAACTCATTCTTCTTCTTCTATGTGCTGTGAAACTTCAGGACATTGGTGATCATGGCTCTCCACAATTTCCTCTCCTTTGTAGCTCTTAATAAATTTTGTCTTTTTCTTATCTCTCTAAACCTTGGTCCGTCATCCATTTACTCAAACTCATTCTTCTTCTTCTATGTGCTGTGAAACTTCAGGACATTGGTGATCATGGCTCTCCACAATTTCCTCTCCTTTGTAGCTCTTAATAAATTTTGTCTTTTTTTATCTCTCCTAAACCTTGGTCCGTCATCCATTTACTCAAACTCATTCTTCTTCTTCTTCTTCTTCTGCTGTGCTCTTCAACTTCAGGACATTGGTGATCATGGCTCTCTCCACAATTTCCTCTCCTTTGTAGCTCTTAATAAATTTTGTCTTTTTTTTTATCTCTCCTAAACCTTGGTCCGTCATCCATTTACTCAAACTCATTCTTCTTCTTCTTCTTGTGCTGTGAAACTTCAGGACATTGGTGATCATGGCTCTCCACAATTTCCTCTCCTTTTGTAGCTCTTAATAAATTTTGTCTTTTTTTTATCTCTCCTAAACCTTGGTCCGTCATCCATTTACTCAAACTCATTCTTCTTCTTCTATATGTGCTGTGAAACTTCAGGACATTGGTGATCATGGCTCTCCACAATTTCCTCTCCTTTGTAGCTCTTAATAAATTTTTGTCTTTTTTTTATCTCTCCTAAACCTTGGTCCGTCATCCATTTACTCAAACTCATTCTTCTTCTTCTATGTGCTGTGAAACTTCAGGAGGACATTGGTGATCATGGCTCTCCACAATTTCCTCTCCTTTGTAGCTCTTAATAAATTTTTTCTTTTTTTTTTCTCTCCTAAACCTTGGTCCATCATCCATTTACTCAAACTCATTCTTCTTCTTCTTCTATGTGCTGTGAAACTTCAGGACATTGGTGATCATGGCTCTCCACAATTTCCTCTCCTTTGTAGCTCTTAATAAATTTTGTCTTTTTTTTTTATCTCTCCTAAACCTTGGTCCGTCATCCATTTACTCAAACTCATTCTTCTTCTTCTATGTGCTGTGAAACTTCAGGACATTGGTGATCATGGCTCTCCACAATTTCCTCTCCTTTGTAGCTCTTAATAAATTTTGTCTTTTTTTTTTAAACTTGGTCATCCATTTAAAACCTTGGTCCTTCATCCATTTCATTGATCTTCAAACTCATTCTTCTTCTTCTATCTCTCCTAAACCTTGGTCCATCATCCATTTACTCAAACTCATTCTTCTTCTTCATTGGTGATCATTGGTGATCTCTCTCCACAATTTCCTCTCCTTTGTAGCTCTTAATAAATTTTTCTCTTTTTTATCTCTCTCCTAAACCTTGGTCCGTCATCCATTTACTCAAACTCATTCTTCTTCTTCTTCTGTGCTGTGAAACTTCAGGACATTGGTGATCATGGCTCTCCACAATTTCCTCTCCTTTGTAGCTCTTAATAAATTTTGTCTTTTTTTATCTCTCCTAAACCTTGGTCCATCATCCATTTTCTCAAACTCATTCTTCTTCTTCTATGTGCTGTGAAACTTTTACTCAAACTCATTGGTGATCATGGCTCTCCACAATTTCCTCTCCTTTGTAGCTCTTAATAAATTTTGTTTTTCTTATCTCTCCTAAACCTTGGTCCGTCATCCATTTACTCAAACTCATTCTTCTTCTTCTATGTGCTGTGAAACTTCAGGACATTGGTGATCATGGCTCTCCACAATTTCCTCTCCTTTTTTAGCTCTTAATAAATTTTTCTTTTTTTTTTCTCTCCTAAACCTTGGTCCGTCATCCATTTACTCAAACTCATTCTTCTTCTTCTATGTGCTGTGAAACTTCAGGACATTGGTGATCATGGCTCTCCACAATTTCCTCTCCTTTGTAGCTCTTAATAAATTTTGTCTTTTTATTATCTCTCCTAAACCTTGGTCCGTCATCCATTTACTCAAACTCATTCTTCTTCTTCTATGTGCTGTGAAACTTCAGGACATTGGTCATCATCCACAATTTCCTCTCCTTTGTAGCTCTTATGGCTCTCCACAATTTCCTCTCCTTTGTAGCTCTTAATAAATTTTCTTTTCTTTTTTTTGTTATCTCTCCTAAACCTTGGTCCGTCATCCATTTACTCAAACTCATTCTTCTTCTTCTATGTGCTGTGAAACTTCAGGACATTGGTGATCATGGCTCTCCACAATTTCCTCTCCTTTGTAGCTCTTAATAAATTTTTTCTTTTTCTTATCTCTCCTAAACCTTGGTCCATCATCCATTTACTCAAACTCATTCTTCTTCTTCTATTGTTCTTCAGGACATTGGTGATCATGGCTCTCCACAATTTCCTCTCCCTTTGTAGCTCTTAATTTTTTGTCTTTTTCTTCTCTCTCCTAAACCTTGGTCCGTCATCCATTTACTCAAACTCATTCTTCTTCTTCTATGTGCTGTGAAACTTTTTGGTTTTCATGGCTCTCCACAATTTCCTCTCCTTTGTAGCTCTTAATAAATTTTGTCTTTTTTTTATCTCTCCTAAACCTTGGTCCGTCATCCATTTACTCAAACTCATTCTTCTTCTTCTATGTGCTGTGAAACTTCAGACATTGGTGATCATGGCTCTCCACAATTTCCTCTCCTTTGTAGCTCTTAATAAATTTTTGTCTTTTTTTATCTCTCCTAAACCTTGGTCCGTCATCCATTTACTCAAACTCATTCTTCTTCTTCTTCTATGTGCTGTGAAACTTCAGGACATTGGTGATCATGGCTCTCCACAATTTCCTCTCCTTTGTAGCTCTTAATAAATTTTTAGTTTTTTTTATCTCTCCTAAACCTTGGTCCGTCATCCATTTACTCAAACTCATTCTTCTTCTTCTATCAAAATGTGAAACTTTCAGGATTTGGTGATCATTTTTCTCCACAATTTCCTCTCCTTTTTAGCTCTTAATAAATTTTTTCTTTTTTTATCTCTCCTAAACCTTGGTCCGTCATCCATTTACTCAAACTCATTCTTCTTCTTCTATGTGCTGTGAAACTTCAGGACATTGGTGATCATGGCTCTCCAAATTTCCTCTCTCCACAATTTTCTTGTCCATCTCTTAATAAATTTTTTTCTCTTTTTCTTATCTCTCCTAAACCTTGTTCTTAATTCATCCATTTCCATTCAAACTCATTCTTCTTCTTCTATGTGCTGTGAAACTTCAGGACATTGGTGATCATGGCTCTCCACAATTTCCTCTCTTTTGTAGCTCTTAATAAATTTTTTCTTTTTTTATCTCTCCTTTTCCTTGGTCCGTCATTTCATTTTACTCAAACTCATTCTTCTTCTTCTATGTGTTGTGAAACTTCAGGACATTGGTGATCATGGCTCTCCACAATTTCCTCTCCTTTGTAGCTCTTTAATAAATTTTGTCTTTTTTTTAACCTTGGTCCGTCATCCATTTACTCAAAACTTCTTCTTCTATGTGCTGTGAAACTTCAGGACATTGGTGATCATATCTCATTTCCTCTCCTTTGTTATAATAAATTTTGTCTTTTTCTTATCTCTCCTAAACCTTGGTCCGTCATCCATTTACTCAAACTCATTCTTCTTCTTCTATGTGCTGTTAAGGACATTGGTATCATTCTCCAAATTTCCTTCCTTTGTAGCTCTTAATAAATTTTGTTTTTCTTATCTCTCCTAAACCTTGGTCCGTCATCCATTTACTCAAACTCATTTTCTTCTTCTTCTTCTCCAGGAGCAATAAATTTTGATCTCTCCTAAACCTAATTCTATTTGCTGTTATAAATTTCCTTTTTTTTTTCTTAATTTTTTTGTCTTTTTACTTATTCTTCTTCTTCTATGTGCAAACCATTTCCGTCATCCATTTTCCTACCTTTGTAGCTCTTAAATCTCCTAAACTTTTCCATTTAATTCTTCTTCTTCTATGTTTCAGGACATTGGTGATCATCTCTCCACAATTTCCTCTCCTTTGGTCTTAATAAATTTTGTCTTTTTCTTATCTCTCCTAAACCTTGGTCCATCATCCATTTATCAAACTCATTCTTCTTCTTCTGTGCTCTTTCCATTGGTGATCATGTAGTAAATCTTAATAAATTTTGTCTTTTTCTTATCTCCTAAACCTTGGTCCGTCATCCATTTATCCATTCATCTTCTTCTTTGGTGAAACTTCAACATTGGTGATCTTTATTCTTCTTCTTCTAATTTTTGTCTTTTCTTATCTCTCTAAACTTCCGTCATCCATTTACATTGGTCTTCATGGCTGTGAAACTTCAGGACATTTTCCTAATCTCCTTTTCCTAAACTCTTAATAAATTTTGTCTTTTTCTTATCTCTCCTAAACCTTGGTCCGTCATCCATTTACTCAAACTCATTTCTTCTTCTTCTTCTATTCCTTCTTCCTCTTAAAAATTTGTCTTTTTTATTGGTCCTAAACCTTGGTCCGTCATCCATTTATTTCCTGTCCTTTCTTCTAAATTAATAAATTTTGTCTTTTTTCTCCTTTGTAGCTCTTAATAAATTTTGTATTATCTAAAAAACCTTGGTCCGTCATCCATTTTCCTCAAACTCATTCTTCTTCTTCTATGTGCTTTTGAAAAATTTTCCAAACAATTGGTAGATCAATAGGATTTTTTTTGGTTTTATCCTTTAATTATATTTATATATATAATGTTATAATTTGAAAAAGATATTTCACATTCCGTTAAACCTTAAGTTCATCCCAGTTATTTAAAGCATTTTTCTAAAATCACATTCTTCTTCTTCTATATTTCATGAAATTTATAAATTTTTATATCATCATAAACTTTTAAATAAATAAAGTCCTTTTTTGTAGATATTTTTGTTTTTTTTTATTTGCTTTTTTTTTTTTTTTCTCGTTTGGTCATATTTATCAAGCTTAAAATTAGCAATATATTTTGGCCATAAATTTCATTATTTTGGAATGTTGATATTAAACCATTTTTATTTAATATTTTGTATCTTGTTTAATTCATTGATATTTGAAAAATTTTTCTTTAATATCTTTATATATACCTTGGTCCGTTTTATAATTTTTTTCAATCTCATTCTTCTTCTTTCTATTTTATAATAAAATTTTTATACATTTATATGATCATGGTATAAAAAAAAATTTTTTTTCAATTTCTTTGTCTGCTCTTAATAAATTTTTTCTTTTATTATTTTCTTAATCATCCCTAAAAACTTGTCCATTTTTTTCAATTTATAAATCTCCCTTTGGTTCCTTAAATTTTAATGTGCTTGATAAATATATTTAATACATATTGGTATATTTATATATATATATATATTTTATATATATATATTAGTCAAATGTACGTCATAAATTGATTTATGTCAAAACTGTTAATTTTTTATTAAAGATCATTTTAATCTAAATCCTTGATTTTTACGTCCATCCATTTTACATTAACTATTTTTTAATCTCTTCATCTTATTTTATATTTTGAATAAAAGTAAATTCTCATGTTAAAATATGGACTTATTAAATAAATTTTTCCTGTCCATTTGTTCAATTGAAATATTTATCCACGTCCATTTGATGTTATTCTTTTGTTATCTCTCCTAAACCTTGTTTTTATCCATTGAAAATTTAGATTTTATTATTTATCTTTTCTTCTTCTTCTTCTATATCCTATATATATAGTCCTTTAAATAGGGCGTTAGATATGTTTGGATTTAAATTTTTGTTTTTTGAACTTTTAGTTTTTTCAAATCAGGAAGTTATTTCTCCTAATTTATTAAACCTAATAAAATTAGAAAGTTCATTTATGAAAAAGATGGTTGACAATTTAAAACTGTAATTTCAATAATGTCGTTCATTTTGTGCGTATCAATTATAAAAAATAAATTTCCTCATAAGTTTTAAAAGACATTCAACTGTCTCATCTTTTAAGTAAAGTATGCCTATTTTTACATTTTTCTGTAAATTGAAAGCATATATATTGATATATAAAAATATTTCAGTATAATTTTAAAAATTCAAGTATTTCTTCATCTGTACAGGAATTAAAAATCCAGCATTCACTGACATATATTTGGAAACTGATAATATAACAGGTCAGTATTATTTTTTTGTTTCTGATATGTTTTAAAAAAAATTTCATCAAATTTTTAAAATTGTCCACCATTTTCTGCCATTTATGAGGACTGATATTGCAAAACATTTCAGTACTTTTTAAAAGATATTCCTAAAAAATTTCAAATTTCTTTTCTTCAACTTTGGAAATTGTTCAGGGCTCTTTGTTTTTAACGATAGATTTTGTTTCTCATTAATTTTGGGTGACAAAATCTTCACACAAAATAAAACATCGCGTACAGTCTTTTCAAAATTATGAAATTATTTATGAATTTTTTTTTTTATTTATTTTAAATAGAAGATATATATATATAAAAGCTCTGCAATAATTCAAATCTATGGCCCAGAGTCATAATCGTATAATCTCGATCGTGATCGTCTAAACTTACGACCTGGTTGAATATTATTATTAAATACAATTGTGACGTCGTCCCCGGTCGCAGCGTCGACTGTGTCGTTCGATCCCGGTCGCGGCGCCAATTGTGACGTCACGTGCCCCCAGGCTCTGATATCCTGGTCACGGACAGCACCAACTGTGACGTCTTCGCCGCGGCGTCAGCTGTTCGCTCCTCGCTGCTCCAAACGTGACGTTCTAACCCTTTGGTTAGGTTTCTGATACCAGCCTCGCCGTTCCCAACCCGCTTCCAACGCCTGGTTACCAAGGTAACTGCACTGATCTCCAGTCTGCCTACCCACGTTGTGAATTGATCTTAGACAGACGAGATCAAACAGGGGTTGGGGCCGTAATGCAAATTGAGTTCAACGGGGTGATAACACACAATTATGTATAAAAAATAAAATAAAATGAAAACTCAAAAGGTCCAACGTATCAAAGAAAAAGGTAACAAACTTTTTATGTCTATTTGTTCGGTACATAGGACTATGTCTATCTCCCGACCCGTTCTGTGGATTGTGGCACGTCGCTTTTCCTAGGCAACTTTTAACGGCTTCAAGTTGTCTGCTCTCTAAGAAATTTGTGTTTCGGTGTGTCTTTGGACGAAAGTCGAAAAAAAAAACTTATTTCTGTGGTCTGATTCTAAGTCGCTCTTCAAACTACTTGTTCTTGGTTGAAGAAGAGTCCAGAAGTTGCGTGAATCTTGGTCAGCTATCTTGACGCGGTTTCAACACTGGGCGCTCATCTCTGCTTGTCGTCCACGGCCTGAAACTCACTCTTTCACTCCGCGCGAACTGAACTTCTTCTCTTCAGCTCATCTTCTGCCGTCAGGCCAAACGAACTTCTCCACCTCAACTCTGCCGTCCGCGGCTGAACTGATTTCTGTCGGTTGGGGTCTCGTTTTTATTGACGCCGTCAAAACCGGGGTGGGTCTGTCGGCGCCAGGGGTTCTTCGATAATTCTAAATACGTATCCACCTCTCTTATTTCTGGTTAGGGATTTTTCATTTTTTTTTTCATTTTCGGTAACTCACTCTCACTCCCACTTTCTCACCATGCCTCTGAGGGGCGTGTACCCGCTTCCCCACTTCTTCGTATCGGCTTCTCACACTTATACTTCTGATAGGGGCGTCGACCGATTCTCTTCGTGCGTCACGTGACCGCTCTCGGCCAATGAGGTCCTGGTCGGGTATCTTTCCTCCTCCTTCGTGTGTCATGTGATCTTATTTAGCCAATGACGTCTTTAGTCGGGCGTGGACAATCCGTGGCTTTGTTTTGGGGAAAAAATACCTTGCTTAAAAAAAAAAAAAAATTTAAATCGCCCTTATCATGAGCGACTGAGATGACACCTTCGGCTTTTTAACACGTGGTATTTGTCAAGCAGTTTATCGCTAATTGGATATGATCTAAGAAAGGAATTTCTCAGACTTTTGGCGTTTCTGAACGGAATAAAAATATTTCATTTTCCTTCCGCTCGAAGGTCTGATAATAAAAAATCTTTATTATCTCAAAAAAAATTTGCCAAAAACCACCTTGTGTGGCTTTTTTTCAATTCTGGAGACTGTCTGTGTTTTCGTATTAATGGTTTGTCTTCATATCCTTAGATACACTTCCCCACCCACTTAGACCTTTTTTACTATCATTCCAATGACACACTTTCCACTTGTTACTTATCAATATTTTCATTGTCCCTAAACTTCGTTTCTTTTTCCCTTTTTGACGACCAATTGATAACAAACTTCCATTTTTCGTTGATCCGCGGAAATCGGTCAGATGCTTGACCTGGAAATTTTTCGACACCTGTTATCTGTCAGCCGTGCGTGTGTGTGCTCGCCTATGACCTGTTTTCGTATTATTTTTTTTTTCTTTCTTTTTTCTTCTTCGTTTTCTCTTTCTTTCTTCAAGATCGCTTGAATGTAAAGAAAGAATTATTCTTAAAACCCAAAATATTTTTCGGCCTTAAATAATTATTAAATGGTTGATAAACCGTAAAAAACAAATCATATATCTATGAATATTTCTCTCAGCTCGTCAGGTATGCATGGTGCCACATTATTATTATTTCTCCTCTAGTTTTTCGTTCAGAATCGAAGATCTTGCATTATGAGTGTTATCCATAAGGCCGTACGGGCTCAAACCGGTAGGATTGGAAACTAGGCTTTATTGAATTATTTAATGTAGGACTTTAAGTTCGGTGGTACAGACCCCAACGGCTCCATTATAATAGGGGCAATAGTGGCCTCAAAATTCCCCATTCTGGAAAAATCAACCCAGGCAGATTGAATTTTGTCTCTTGTTTCCTGTTTCTAAAATCTATTTTCACTCTATAATTGTAACGTTACCGATTGAGCTCTGAAATTTGATTCACTAAATGTTGATTTTTTTCTTCTATCCCAATAGGCATAGGTAGGTTCGCCTATCGCCCGGTTCTCAATCCTTCCTTGTCTTTTGTACAGGAGTAGAAGTGTGTCCCTTGTTTCCTGTTTAAGGTTGGCTTTCCGATTGCTTCTAAAATCTATTTCCACTTTATATTTGTAACGTCTCCGAATGAGCTCTAAAATTGGATTCACTAATTGTTGAGTTTTTTAGAGAAAAGAAGGACAGAAAGAGAGAGAGACATAATAACACACTCACAGAGGGAGAGAGAGAGAGAGAGATAGAGAGAGAGAGAGATAGAGAGAGAGAAACATACAGAAAGACAAAGAGAAAGTCATACGCACATATAGAGACAAGGAAAAATATAAAGAGAGAGAGAGAGAAAAACATATATATATATATATATATATATATATATATATATTTATATATACACCACACAAGGACAAAAAGGTGAGAGAGTGTGCGAGAGAGAGACAGAGAGAAAGACAGAGAGAGACAGATACTCACAGAGATAGAGAGAGAAAAAGAAAAGCAGAGATAGAGAAAAACAGAGAGAGAGAGGGAGTCATAAACACAAATGGGAAAGAGTGTGAGAAAAAACAGACAGAAAGACAGAGAGAGAGAGAGAGAGAGACCGAGAGACATAAACACAGAGAGAGAGAGAGAAAGAGTGAGAGAGTGCGAGAGAGAAACAGACAGAGGGACAGAAATTTACAGATAGACACACATCGATAAATAGAGAGAGAAAGAAAGGCAAAGAGAGAGAGAGAGAGAGAGAGAGGGAGAGTAAGAAAAGACTTTGTTTTAGGAAAAGAGCGACATAAAACCAGAGAGATAGAGAGAAATACACAGAATGACAGAGAGAATCACACACAGATAAATAGAGAGTGATAAATACAGAGTGAGAGAGAGAGAAAGAGACAGACAGAGAGACAGAGACAGAGAGAGATAGAAGTAGAGAGAGAGAGAGATGAAGACAGAGATAGATAGATAGATAGATAGATAGATAGAGAGAGAGAGAGAGAGAAAGAGAGAGAGAGAAAGAGAGAGAGAGAAAGTGTGATCTTAGGAGATGCGAGCAGATTACCGGTTAGCAACACGGAAAATATTTAAATGTCGCCGTTAAAAATATTTTAAAAAAGCATTTTTTCGTTTAACCTTTCTTGTTTCCGTTTGAATGAATAAAGGTCAGAGGTTAGTGTCTTGAAGAATTGACCAGAAAGATTTCTGGAGCGCTTTTTGATATTCGGTTAGCCATTAGCCAAATACAATATCAAAGGAAGGAAACCTAATATTAGCAATGTTTCATTTTTTTTTTTCTAAATTCAATTCTTAAATATAGTCATTATGATTTTCCTGCGTTATGACGACGCCACACACACACACACACACACACACACACACACACACACACACACACACACACACACAGAATAAAGTAAAAACAGTGCTCTTATCTTTTCTCTCGTAGGGCGTACCAGCCACGTATTTTGAAGGGGAGGGCCTTATTAAAGGAAATATTCTCGAATTGGCAATTTCTATGGAAAATGTTCTGTCGAGCATCATTCCTTTATTCTACAATCTCTTACCCTCACAGAAAAAACCGCCAGGTCACTTACACTAAAAGAAATCATCCATATTTTCCGTCATATTCAATAAATAATGAGGAAGTTCCACTCGAACAGATTCTCTTCACGAAACGCCACAGTGCGCAACCGACTCTAATGAAGATCCATTCTCAGCCACTACAATATTAACCTATTTATGTCTACAGTTAACCGTAACCTTTGCTACATATCCTCAAAACTGTGACTCTTATATATTTACTGCTCTTACAACAGTCATCTTCAGTAACACTCTACATTAAGTGGCTCTTGGGGCTTGTATAGGGGAATGTTAGTAAGAAAGAAAAGCCTCGAGAAATTGAACCACTTTTCTAAGTAAATGAGTAATTTACGTCTACAATACTTATTGTAAGGGAATTTTAATGTTTTAATTTTCAATATGATAAAGCATTTTCAGCCATGATTAATTTTTTGACTAGTATTTATTTTCATCTTCCTTATTCATTAGATGAAGCATTGTCAGGCATTACTATTAATATTTTAGTAGAATTTAATTTTACTTCATATGTTTAGATGAAGAATTGTCAACCGTTATGATACATCTTCACTAGTATTTACTTTCATCTATATTTTTTATTTGACAAATTGTTATCAGCCATTATTATGAATTTTTTACTAGCATTTACTTTCATTTTCCTTTTTTGTTAGATGAAACATATCAGCCAATATTATTAATTTTTGACTAGTATTTAATTTCATCTTCATTTTAATTAGATGAAGCATTGTCAGCAGTTATAATTAATTTTTGATTAGTATTTACTTTCATTTTAATTTTTTATTAGATGAAGCATTGTCAGCCATTATTATTAATCTTTGGCAAGTATTTACTTTCATCTTCATTTTTTATTAGATGAAGTATTTCAGCCATTATTATTAATTTTTGACTAGCATTTACTTTCATCTTCATTTTTCATTAGTTGAAGTTTTTCAGCCATTATTATTAATTTTTGATTAGTATTTACTTTCATCTTCATTTTTTATTAGATGAAACATTTCAGACATTATTCTTAATTTTTAACTAGTATTTACTTTCATCTTCATTTTTTATTAGATGAAACATTGTCAGCCATTATTATTAATTTTTGACTAGCATTTACTTTAATCTTCATTTTTTATTAGATGAAGCATTGTCAGCAGTTATTATTAATTTTTGACTAGTATTTACTTTCATCTTCATTTTTAATTAGATGAAGCATTGTCAGCAATTATTATTAATCTTTGGCAAGTATTTACTTTCATCTTCATTTTTTATTAGATGAAGTATTTCAGCCATTATTATTAATTTTTGACTAGCATTTACTTTCATCTTCATTTTTCATTAGTTGAAGTTTTTCAGCGATTATTATTAATTTTTGACAAGTATTTACTTTCATGTTCATTTTTTATTACATAAAGTATTTCAGCCATTATTATTAATTTTTGACTAGTATTTACTTTCATCTTCATTTCTTATTAGATGAAACATTTCAGCCATTATTATTAATTTTTGACTAGCATTTAATTTCATCTTCATTTTTTATTAGATGAAGTATTTCAGCCATTATTATTAATTTTTGACAAGTATTTACTTTCATTTTTCATTTTTTTATTAGATAAAAAGTATTTCAGCCATTATTAATTTTTTTGATTAGTATTTACTTTCATCTTCATTTTTTTATTAGATGAAACATTGTCAGCCATTATTATTAATTTTTGACTAGTATTTACTTTCATCTTCATTTTTATTAGATGAAGCATTGTCAGCCATTATTATTAATTTTTGACTAGTATTTACTTTTATCTTTATTTTTTATTAGATGAAGCATTGTCAGCCATTATTTTAATTTTTTGAATAGTATTTTTTTCATCTTCATTTTTTTTAGATGAAGTTTTTTTTATTATTAATTTTGAATAGTATTTACTTTCATTTTCATTTTTTATTAAATGAAGGATTGTCAGCCATTATTATTAATTTTTCGACTAGTATTTACTTTCATCTTCATTTTTTATTAGATGAAACATTGTCAGCCATTATTATTAATTTTTGACTAGTATTTACTTTCATCTTCATTTTCTATTAGATGAAACATTTCAGCCATTATTATTAATTTTTGTCTAGTATTTACTTTCATCTTCATTTGTATTAGATGAAACATTTCAGACATTATTCTTAATTTTTAACTAGTATATACTTTCATCTTCATTTTTTATTAGATGAAACATTTCAGCCATTATTATTAATTTTTGATTAGTATTTACTTTCATCTTCATTTTTTATTAGATGAAACATTTCAGACATTATTCTTAATTTTTAACTAGTATTTACTTTCATCTTCATTTTTTATTGGATGAAGGATTGTCAGGAATTATTATTAATTTTTGACTAGTATTTACTTTCATCTTCATTTTTTATTAGATGAAACATTGTCAGCCATTATTATTAATTTTTGAATAGTATTTACTTTTATCTTCATGTTTTATTAGATGAAGCATTGTCAGCCATTATTGTTAATTTTTGAATAGTATTTACTTTCATCTTGATTTTTTATTAGATGAAATATTTCAGCCATTATTATTAATTTTTGAGTAGCATTTAATTTCATCGTCATTTTTTATTAGACGAAGAATTTCAGCCATTATTAATTTTTGAATAGTATTTACTTTCAGCTTCATTTTTTATCAGATGAAGTATTGTCAGCCATTATTATTAATTTTTGTCTAGTATTTACTTTCATCTTCATTTTTTATTAGATGAAACATTTTCAGCCATTATTATTAATTTTTTTTAAATAGTATTTACTTTCATCTTCATTTTTTATTAGATTTTAACATTTCAGCCATTATTATTAATTTTTGACTAGTATTTACTTTCATCTTCATTTTTTATTAGATGAAACATTTCAGCCATTATTATTAATTTTTGACTAGTATTTACTTTCATCTTCATTTTTTATTAGATGAAACATTTCAGCCATTATTATTAATTTTTGACTAGTATTTACTTTCATCTTCATTTTTTATTAGATGAAACATTGTCAGCCATTATTATTAATTTTTGATTAGTATTTACTTTCATCTTCATTTTTTATTAGTTGAAACATTTCAGACATTATTCTTAATTTTTAACTAGTATTTACTTTTATCTTCATAATTTATTAGATGAAACATTTCAGCCATTATTATTAATTTTTGACTAGTATTTACTTTCATCTTCATTTTTTATTAGATGAAACATTGTCAGCCATTATTATTAATTTTTGACTAGTATTTACTTTCATCTTCATTTTTTATTAGATGAAGCATTGTCAGCCATTATTATTAATTTTTGAATAGTATTTACTTTCATCTTTATTTTTTATTAGATGAAGCATTGTCAACCATTATTAATAATTTTTGACTAGTATTTACTTTCATCTTCATTTTTTATTAGATGAAACATTTCAGCCATTATTATTATTTTTGACTAGTATTTACTTTCATCTTCATTTTTTATTAGATGAAACATTTTCAAACATTATTATTAATTTTTGACTAGTATTTACTTTCATCTTCATTTTTTATTAGATGAAAACATTGTCAAAATTATTATTAATTTTTGACTAGTATTTACTTTCATCTTCATTTTTTATTAGATGAAGCATTGTCAGCCATTATTAATAATTTTTGACTAGTATTTACTTTCATCTTCATTTTTTATTAGATGAAGCATTGTCATCCAGTATTCTTAATTTTTGACTAGTATTTACTTTCATCTTCATTTCTTATTAGATGAAGTATTTCACCCATGATTATTAGTTTTTGACTAGCATTTACTTTCATCTTCATTTTTTATTGTATGAAGCATTGTCAGCCATTATTATTAATATGTGACTAGTATCTACTTTCATCTGCATTTTTTTATTAGATCAAGTAGTTCAGCCATCATTTTTATTTTTGTGTAGTATTTACTTTCGATTTCATTTCATATTAGATGAAGTATTTTCAACCATTATTACTCGTTTTTTATTGTTTTGCCACAGATAATAGAAAAATTTATTTGATAAAAAAAAAAAATTATTTTCATTTTTTTCATGAGGAACTGACTGAACACATTTTCTTATTTAATAAAAAATTCTACCGAAACGTTAAAAATTATTTTCTTCTATGATTTATGTTAATTGTTTCTTCGCTTTACAACATTTCGTTAGAAGAAGATTTTTATTGGAACAGACTATTTTCGAATCATGGATGGCGAAAGTGTATCTTGTGTGTGTGTGTCTCTATGATGCCTACTCCAAAATGATCATCAGACTCGCATTCATATTGCAATAATGGCGAATCCTAAATTTCTTTTCATCTTCTCTTCCTTGAAGCATTCCCTTCTTGGAACAAGAAGGTCGTAACCTGATGACTGTTGTTCAGTGAAAGCTTGGAAGACGTGCCTGAATCTTCTCAAACGACACGCCCATTCCTTTATACTCCTGCTGCTTTCTCTCAGCTCACGTCTTTTTTCGCGCTTTCCGCTATAGGCAACACTGTCCACTCCACATCATAAAGAGAGAGGGCGATATCAACTTGTCTTCATTCCTTCAAACCGCACGTGTCACTACCAGATATTCCAACAAATGGTCGCTTTTATCGTAAATAATTTGATAGAGCCTTTAAAAAAATTTTTTTCCTATTCTGTCTATACGCAAATATTTGACGAACGAAACAACGACGCATTTCCTCGTTTCAAATTTTATGCCACATCTAATTAACTTATTTGATCTTGTTTCTTGAGACTAATATCCCCATCTTCCTCATTTGACTTAAAGGTTTTCTTTGGTGAACACTACGGGCTTTTTCGTAGCTTATAAAATGTCTAAAAGGAATTATTATTACTCGAAAAACCCGTGAAATTTCACGGTTTTTCTATTTGAATATTCTGATGAATGTTAATGCTTGAATAAGCCCATAGTGAGCTCTAGGGGGATTAAAATATCTGTAGAAATTTACCTATCACATCGTTAAATATTTAAGGTTGACAAATGTAATGTCATAATGCAATGACAATCATAAATACGAATTCTACTCGTTATCGTTGTAAGTGAATACAAATGGAAAGATTTAAAATTTGAAACTTTTCTCATTTTACTGAAACAGCCATTAAACACTTCTGGGCTTTGACACTTTCTTTTTTTTTCTTTTTTTTTTATTTTAATGTTTCTTTA
The DNA here is from genome assembly GCA_903632075.3 of Acanthosepion pharaonis. Lineage (NCBI taxonomy): Eukaryota > Metazoa > Mollusca > Cephalopoda > Sepiida > Sepiidae > Acanthosepion > Acanthosepion pharaonis. The sequence continues at coordinate 375,791 of CAHIKZ030001510.1, read as the reverse complement.
TGTCTTTTTTTTCTTCCATACGACCAAAACGGAAATACCATTATTTATGAGGTACCTGGCAGGAGACGTTAGACGGTTCTATTTTACTTTTCTTTCATTCATTCATTCTTTCTTTCTTTCATTGAAACTTTTTCTTTTTTGTTTTTTTTTTTTTTTCTTTTTTTTTCTTTCTTTTCTTTTTTTTTTTTTTCTTTTCTTTTTTTTTTCTTTCTTTTTTCGAAACTTTTCTTTTTTTTATTTCTGCCTGTTTTTTTTTTTTTTTTTTTTTTTTTTTTTTAAAAAAAATTTTTTTTTTTTTTTTTTTCTTTATTTCTTTTCTTTTTTTCGAAACTTTTTAATCTTTTTTTTCAAATTTTTTCTTCCTTTTTTCTTTTTTTTTCTTTTTTCTTTTTCATTTTTTTTTTTTTTTTCTTTAAATTTTATTCTGCCTTTTTTCTTTCATTTATTTTTTTTTTTTTCGAAACTTTTTCCTTTTTTTTTATGATTTATGTTTTTTAGGTTTCTTTCTTTCTTTCTTTCTTTCTTTTAAAAGACATTTTGATGAGCATGCAGTCTCATTCTTTCTTTGCTAATTCCTGCCTAAAATTTTTTATTATTTTCCACAATCCTTTTTTCCTTACATTTGTTTGTTTTTTGTCCTTTTTTCTTTTTTTTCTTTTCTTCTTTATTTTTATTCTTTCTTTCTTTCTTTCTTTCTTTCTTTCTTCGAAACTTTTTCCTCCTTTTATGCTGCCTTTTTCTTTCTTTCTTTCTTTCTTTCTTTAGAAACATTTTCCTCCTTTCATGCAGTCTCTTTCTTTCTTTGCTAATTCCTGCCTAATATTTTATTATTTTCCACAATCCTTTTTCCCTTACATTTGTTTGTTTTTGTCCTTTTCTTTCTTTCTTTCTTTCTTTCTTTCTTTCTTTCTTTCTTTCTTTCTTTCTTTCTTTCTTTCTTTCTTTCTTTATTTATTTATTTATTTATTTATTTCTTCGAAACTTTTTCCTCCTTTTATGCTGCCTGTTTTCTTTCTTTCTTATTATCACTGAAACCAAGTAGTTTCTTTTCCACTCCTTCCACGTGATTAAAATGGTATAGTCCATTATTTATGAGATATTGGCAGGGTGTAATGGTCGTACGAACGAACCAGGGGGGGCATTTGCATAGAATAGGGTTGTATGAATTATTTATACTTCATCGTCATTTTTACTTATTTAAAACCAAAATGTCCCCTAATCTGTCTCACTTCCCTTTCTCGTGTATCCCTACACTTGTTCTTGACCTATCAGCCAATCTAGTACTGCACTTAAAGAAAGTCGTAAAGTCTATGTAACATAGAGGAAAGTTCATCAGAATAATTGTCCTGAAATTATTTATAGCAAAGGAATGGGGAAACTGCATTACGGCTGAACCCGAGATGCCAGGTCAGCGCCAATAACATTGCAGATACTTCTTTAGATTTTATCAAGAATCTCTAAATGTATCATCATCATCATCATCATCGCCATCATCGCCATCATCATCATCATCATCATCATCATCGCCATCATCATCATCATCATCCTTCGACCTCCCTGTGGTTTGTCGGAACTCCATTGACAATCCCTTTTCACATTCTTCAGTCCTGTATTGCTGTCCCCAGATCCTCAATGTCCAACCCTGAATCCCGAGCTATGGAGTCTGGGAAACTCACCTTTTGTGAGAAGGCACTTCCCGAAGGCTGCCATAGGAGTAAGGATGAGATGATTTCCCTGTCCGTACCGTGGCAGTGGCTGACAAACTCATCTCTCTTACACTCTCTCTTTACGCATATATTTGAGGATCACATTAAAAATAAGTAGACAAAACTTATCTAAATTATTTAATGAAACATGACTTAATGAAAATATTCTACCAAAACATAAGCAATATATATATTTCTATGTTTATACATTCTTTTAATACATACAAATATTTAAGTAAATGCTCTGTTTATAATAAACAGTATTAAATAACATTTACCGACCTTAATGTCCGAGAAATTTTCATCGAAAATATTCATCCTCCGACAGTAATCGAACCTATATCCTATAGGGAACCGTCGTATAGCCTGACGTGCATTTAACCGATTTGGCCACAGTGGAGCGTTCTGTTAGCAAGGTCGATTTTACTGTCTTTAAACTACAATCTTCCATGATTCTCTCACGTACATTCATATCTGCTCATGGCGTATCCAAATGTAAACAAATGACGTCACACATTATATATATATATATATATATATATATATATATATATATATATATATATATTACATTAACCAGCCTTACAATACATAAATTTCTTAGTACATTTCATAATATATATATATATATATATATATATATATATATATATATATATATATATATATATTATGAAATGCTCTTTAGAAATTTTCAGATAGGATATTCAGGCTGGTAAATGTAATTAATACTGTTTATTATAAACAGAATATTTAAATAATTGCATTTACAAAATTGACGTATAAACAATATATATATATATATATATATATATATATATATATATATATATATATACACACATGGTGGTGGGTGAGAGAAAGAGAGAGAGAAAGAATGTGGATACTTTTGTGGATATGATTGGTAAGTAAGACATTGACAAAGACTGGCTCAACCTACATGTTGCAAAATGGAAAAGAGCTGTTGATTGAAAAGTGTTTTAAGCAGAAAAAAAAATTACATTTTCAAATATTTTTGCTGGATAAAAAAACACGTTGAAAAATTTATTTCGAAAGTGAGAAATAGTCATTCATTTTGGTAAACGCAAAGAAAAGAAGAAAAAGAAAAAAGCAAATAATTATTGCAGAAAACTGCTCGAAGCTAATTTCCCTCTCTTCAGAAAATTGGAAATTAAATTTGGCGCAGATAAATTTGGAATAAATCGTAACAGACACACCGCGAATTCTTTTCTTTTTTGGTCTCGTCTTTTTTTTATTTTTTTTATTCCATTCCATTTAGTTCTACTGTATGTTTTACGCGTTTAAACAGAACTTGTTTTTTTATTTCCCCAAAGATGGTAATATTTTTTTTTTATTGTAATGAAGTATTTTCCTGTTGCACGTCTGCTTAGAAGCCGTCGGGATTTTAACAAAACGAAATGAATGTTGATTGCGTCATCGTCACATGACGTGAATAATAATGTTCACACAAATAAGAAAAATCTTTCCATGAGGTTAGAAAATACAACCTTGAACCGAAAACAACATCTGTACTTATGGTCATATCGGGCCTCATCCTATCACCGAAGTTAAGCAACGTCGAGCCTGACCAGTACCTAGATTTGTGAACGCTTGGGAATACTAGTTGCTGTAAGTTTGAATATGAGGATTGTACAATGGGCAACTTCGAGCCTGGCTAGTACCTAGATGGGTGACCGCTTGGAAATACCATTTGCTGGTATATATATCAAGCTGAAACACCAGTTCGCGCATTATCACCGAAGTTAAGCAAAGTCGTGTATGGTCAGAACCGAGATGGGTGACCGCTTGCGAATACCATTTGCTGTAAGCTTGGATGTGAGGGTGATATAATGTGCTTACGGTCATATCAAGTTGAAACCGCGGTTCCCGTATTATCACCAAAGTTAAGAAACGTCGAACCTGGCCAGTACCTAGATGAGTGACCGCTTGGGAATACCAGTTGGTGTAAACTTGCGTGTGATGATGGCGTAATGGGTTTACGTCCATATCAAGTTAAAACACCGATTCTTCCCCGATCATAGGATTTAAGCAACGTTGAGCTTAGTCAGTAGATAGATGGGTGACCGCTCAGGAATATCAGTTGCTGTGAGCATTCAATGTGCAGGTGGTGTGATGGATAACGACTTGGGATGAGAAATCGGAGTGCTGAGTTCGAATTCCAATCAGGTTCGTTATATTCACTTACGTGTAAATACCCTTGGGAAAGGTATCAATGTACCTCTTTTCCTTCCAGCTATGGGTTAAATAGTAGGAGATGTATCGGAAAATCATTAGTTTCCCAAAAACATTCTTACAATGCAAAATATTTTGCGGCTTTAAATAAACTTAGAAGGGTTGATAAGCCGTAAAAAATCAAATCAATAAAAAAAAATATCCTTTAAAATTACTAATTTTTGGAAGAACTAGGACCAGTGCAAGAGTATCGTACCCCTGTAGAATATATGATATGACCCCTAATCTAGTACATATGAATTCTACCTCATGAAAATTGAAATTTCATAAGGTAGTATAAATATAAAATGCAAAATTTGTTATGAACTAATCATGTATAATAATGAATCATATACGATATAGGTGAATAGTTCGATTAGAAAACAGGAAAATAAATCCAAATTAGAGACATGTCATAAGAGATCGTTCCATCTCAATCTATAAAAGGCAGGACGTGTGTGTGTGTGTGTGTGTGTGTGTGTGTAACGAATGCACGGACGCAATTTTTGACGCATTTGCACCAAAATTTACATGCACATGCTCCAAGTTAGCGGAAAGGCCAAGACCGAATTTGTATGTCCCAACTCCAATCGATAGTGGAAATAATCGATTTTTTCATGCTTCTACGGCAGTTTTCATGTAGTTTGCGGCCATTTTGTACAGGCCAGAGTGAGAGCCAATAGCTGGCTGCCATGAATAGGCAGGAAGATTCTATTGGCCAGCGTGAGAGCCAACAGCTGACTGACACGAATGTTAACTAGCATGCTAGCATGCAAAAAAAAAAAATCGATAACTGCATTCGTCACAAGTGGGAAAAATTTAAATCTGCATGGCACTTTACTCCAATTGGCTCATTCGCTTACCTAAACTCAACGTCGATTCTGATTCCGCAGAACTGGGTTGGGTGTGAAAAAGTATTTGTTGTTAAAATTCTTTTTTCATTCGGTTTTTCCAGTTACGAGTCCTTTTTTAAAGCTGATCGTTTTGTGTTCATTTTGGTTAATTCTTTTTACGTAACAGATTTAATGTTTAGTATAGAGCTTAGAAAAAATTAGCAGTGTGAGATAGGCAAGAAGTAAGGCATGTAGCAACATCAGCACGGCAAAGGGTACTCCTTTAAAGGCAAGGAAGGGCAAAAATATTTTATGTCAAGTGATAGCGATTGCTGTGTGAGTCGTACAATTTTTGAATCAAGCACGGGCACTAGTCTTAAATAAATCAACAATGTTTTGCGGCAAATTTTAAAAGCGACGTGAGATTTTTATTGTTAAAAAGTTATATAATTTTAACACATTCAACATTATGGATGAAAAATAGTGAATTTTATTTCGTGTTTTTTGCGCAAGTTAGTAGGAGCAAAGCAAATTCACGGAATTAGACGGAAAATGAACAGACATGAGAATGACGTCAGAACCCGCGAAAATTTGTTATCCTTTAATTAGTCAGTTTAATTTATTGAAACAAAACAAGTTCAGTTGACCATTGATGACAATTCCAGACCAACATAAGTAAAAACAATTTTTTTCTACCCTCTGCCAGCCGCAATGATGGAGAAAGCATTACCTCGAACCATGGCCAGTGAGACACGCTGGAAGAGCCACTACGTTTCGCGAGGCCATTCCCTTAATCGAGACGTAATCGCGCCAATCCTCCGAAGGAACACCATCGAATGAGGTCCAATAATCCCTGAAGTCTCCACTGTCATAGTAGTAAAAAAAAAAAAACGCTATCAGCCAGAGAAGAATATTTAACTATATTTTTCATCTTTGCGTCCCGGGCGACGGATCCTGGCTCAACCGCGGAACTGATCAAATTAACGACCGAAGATGTATCCGCACAGTCTGTTTAATGTGTAACTTATTTAAATGTAGTGATTTTCTAAGCCCAGCTTAGATGTGGCATAAGCCCGAAATTATGGGGCACCTAGTGAGGATCGAACTCACTACTCAGTCGTAATTGATCTAGCAAGACAAGCTTTCTAACCATTACACCACATCGAGGTGCCCAACGTATTTAAATGTAGGTAGAAAAAAAAATCAAATGTTGTTAAGATAGCAAGGGTCACAAAGCGCTGCCCGGGGCGCCTAATCAGGCTTACCAGTCGGGGATTCAGAGTTAGTATGTACCGGCTCTGCCTATATCGGCCAAAATCTACTGATATAAAGACGGAAGAATTTCATTTTGAAATCCCAAACATTTCTGATGGTAAGTTTCTCTCTTTCTTTCTTTTTATGTGTCATGTCTTTTCAGGACGTAGGCGATCATGGCTCTCCACTTCTCCCTAGCCCTTGTAGCTCTCAATATGTTCCATCACTCTGCCACCTCCCTCAGACCCTGTTCTGTCATCCACTTGCTTAAGCCCGCCAGGTATGTCATTCATTGGTTTCCCTTGTCTCTCTTTCCCTCTATCCGACCTGTGAGTATCAGACTCTTCAAGCCGTCCTTTCTCATTACGTGTCCCAGAAACTTCAGCTGTCGCTTCCTGATGTTAAGTATAAGACTCCTCCTTGTTTGAATCCTCTCCAAGACCTCAACGTTCCTCACCCGCTCGGTTCATGATATCCTTAGCATCCTTCTGTAGAACCATACCTCCATTGCCTGGAGTGTCTTCTTCATCTTTGGGGAAACCGTTCAACATTCGCTGCCGTAAAAGAGGGCAGATGTCACGTGACAACCCAGCACTCTTTTCTTTGTTACCAAAGAAATCGTCCTGTCTCTCAATACTCTGCCCAGCTTTTGGAATGAGCCGTTGGTCATCCCAATATGTATACGACCTGCTCGAAAGTCGATGAGAGAAGAAAAAAAATTAGAGAGATGAGGATACTCGTCGAAATCATTCACGGAAGAACAATAATAATTCGATTTCAAAATTTCTATGATGAAGTACAAAGGCGAAGGGGGACTTAGTTTAGTTTAATGTGAAACGTATTTAAATGCATATATAAAAAAAAATGTTAAGATAGCAAGGTCACAAAGCGCTGCCCGGGGCGCCCAATCAGGCTTATCAGCAGGGGGTTCGCAGTTAGTATGCACCGGTTTGGCCTATATTGGCCAAAATATGATATAAAGATGGGAGAATTTGATTTAGCAATCCCAAACATTTCTGAAGGTAAGTTTACCTGCTCGAATAGGTGAATGAATGTGTTGATGCGCAGAAAGGCTGGAAATGACCTGAGGAAAATCAAGGCTTCTGTTAACGTCTTGAATACGCGCTGGGCACAGAGTCAGTGAAAGGGTCTCATGCTGTCCCGAATGTGTGATACCCGCTCCCAATCTATAATACATATTACACCCCCAACACTCTACTACATCTCAGTTGTCATAAGATTTTATTCATCTAAAATACACATTTTATTCTAACCTAATTATGAGGCACGTTGGAGTAATGGACCGGGTTGAGGAATCGGAGAACCAATTTCGAATCCAAGTCAAATCTATTACGGGCTAATACCCTTGGGAAAGGTATGAATCTTCTTCTTCTCCCCACCCCCTCGGACCGGGTTCTATAGCCTTGGATGGCAACTGGTTTACCACAAAAATAAATATCAACTTACTACTGGAAAATAATCTACCTCGTCAGTCATGTATTGAAAGATACATGATCGTTTATGGCACTGAATTATGTACAAATCAATAAAAAAGACACTTTTCTTCGTAATTGCTAATTTTTGAAAGAACTAGGGTATCTTGCCCCTGTAGAATATACGTTATGACCCCTAATTTACTACATATGAATACTATCTCATGAAAATTGAATTTTCGTAAGGTAGTATTTATATAAAATGCAAATTTTATTCTAACTTAATTATGTACAATAATGGATCACATGCAATATAGGTGAATAATTCAACTAGAAAAATTGGAAATAAATACAATGTATCTAAATCAGGCATGTCCAAAGTCCAGCCCAGGGGCCAATTATGACCCACAGTCAAATTTCATATGGCCCTCATCCTTTGTCATAGAATGTATCACTTACGGCCCCCGACAATATTGTCAATCAGAGTAAGTAATCAGAGCATGTATTTTAAGGCCATATGAAATTGGTATTAGATCCCATTCTAAGGACAACATTAGCTACTTCAACCCACTGGCTTATGATTCTATCACTAAAATCAGGGCCGGTGCAAGTGGCCCCCTCATGAATCTATGATAGGGGGGGTCCTCACCTCTGCTACATATCAATTTTCATAAGGTAGTGTTAATATAAAATAGAAATTTTATTGTAACCTAATTATGTACAATACTGGATGCAATATAGGTGAAGAATTCAACTAGAAAAACTGAAAATATATAAAATGTATCTAAATACATATTAGAGACCTGTCATAATAGATCATTTCATGTTTTGCGGCAATTTTTTAACATCGATCTGAGATTTTTATTGTTAAAAAATTTGAATAATTTTAGCATATTCAACTTTATGGATAAAAAATCGTGACTTTTATGTCGTGCTTTTTCTTTTCGAGACTTAGCCTGATGAAACCAAATTCACAGATTTGGACGATAAAAAGAATATGACCCCAGAATGACGTCAAAATCCGACAAAATATTACATCCTTTTATAGTCAGTTGTGCTAAGGTTAATTCCCCTCTCCAAGTTCACTGCCATAACCGGGTATTGAACTCACACTCTTTTGGTCCTGTCACTGGATCTAACTAATGCCTTTATCCATTGTGCCATGTGTCCTTGAGGACCCAAAGAGTGTGAGTTCAATACCCTGTTAAGGCAGTGAATAACTTAGAGAGGGGAATTAACAGGAGATAACTGATAACTGACATCCATTAAATATGGCACGTGGAACTAGAACAGTCTACACCAGTGAGCGAAATAATGTCTTCACTTCGATATTCCAACCACCTGAAGAAGGACGGAGCGTACAACGGCCGATACGTTGTAATAAATATGGCAACAAAGATGAGGACAATAGTTCGAATAATGTAAATAGAGTATATAATACCTCATCTCAGAAATATAGACAGATACTGAAGGGCCGAAACATCGTAATAAATATGGCGACAAAGATGAGGACAATAGTCTGAATAATGTAAACAGTGTACATAATAACTCATCTCAAAAATATAGTCAGATACTCTTCTTGTGTCAGGCATCTTGTCCATACAAAATTTGTAAAGCCCCAGTAATATACAAATTTTATGAGGCTGTACTATAAGGCTTTCACTGACCACTGGAACGAAATTGCAAAGCTACGATTTTGAACGTAAAGATACACTTTAAACTCATTTTCCCCCAAAATGGTAAAACTTTTAAAAGAATATATTGAGTCTTTATTTGCAGTGTCATACCCCAACTTTTAAACAGATTGCAATATCACGGTTTCAGAATCTACCAGTCCCAATGAACGTGAGGTTACGTGTATATGGGGTTTTGTTTCATTTGTTGCCATGGAAACCCTCCTATTCAGAAATGCATAGAGTTCCGTGCATCAGTGGCCGCCGGAATTTTTCTCTCGTGCTCCCTGATACGTCGGCATCTTTCGTGGAATTGACAGCGTCTTATGTGGCGGGACCCACAGTTGATACGGACATCATTTCTGCCTCTGACGTTTTCGTTCATTCAGAAATCGTAATCGTAAACAAATACCACTTATGCGAACAGTTGAACTCTGAGGTCGCTTAGAAATCTTTCGCTTCGCTGGGCTGGGTTGGTCCGGGCTGAGCTGGGCTCTAGGGTGCCACGACTTATCGACTGTTCTAATCTTATTTAAGGTCCATCTTTAATGTATATTTGGATCTATAGGTAAACATTCGTGGAGCTTATAGTTGAGATTGTTGTCTCCTTTATACGTGAATCTATAGGTAAACATTCGTGGTGTTTATACTTGAGACAGTTGCCTTTTTTAAACGTGAAACTATAGGTAAACTTTCGTGGGGTTTATACTTGAGACTGTTGTCTTCTATAGGTAAACATTCGTGATGTTTATACTTGAGACAATTGCTTTTTTATGCGTGAAACTATAGGTAAACATTCGTGGAGTTTATACTTGAGACAGTTGACTTTTTTATACGTGAATCTATAGGAAAACATTCGTGGAGTTTATCTTTGAGCCTTTTTTCTTCTTTATACGTGAATCTATAGGTAAACTTGAGACAGTTGACTTTTTTTATACGTGATTCTGTAGGTAAACATTCGTGAAGTTTATTCTTGAGACAGTTGTCTCCTTTATATGTGAAGTAAATGGAGAACTATTGTCGTTTTTTCGTGAGAGCTGTCAAGACCTCACTCCCCGGCCTTAAGTAGAAAAGTGTTTCTGAGCCCTTGTGATTGACGAATTATTCTCCACCTTTCAAACTCTCTCCCACAGGCGGGATGTAGCAAGCCTCTCGCTACTCTACAGTTGCTTTCACGTAAAGTGCTCGAGCGAACTACATTCCCTGGTCCGGTTAAGTCATATATTCACGGCATAAACACCCCATGCCACTTATATAGTAACAAACCACCAACATTCACTCCCTATTTCATATTTCCACGATCACTACAATCTTAACCGGTTCAAGACTAGGGTTAACCATTATCTTCCACTCTTATACACACAAATGACCTCCTAATGTAACTGCCATGGGTCCTTACCTATAACTACAGAATGAACTCTTCCTACCACTCTCAAGAGAGAGGGTCAAATCGAGTCGAGCCGATAGTAGTTCACTCCAAACCAGACTGACAGTCATACTAACACCTTCCACATCTTGTATTATTATTTCGTGTAATATACCTTCGTTATTTCTACTCTTGTGTTCGTGTTGTTCTTCCTTGGTCCTAACCTGGAACATAACAGTGTGAATCGAGTCGAGCCGATAGTAGTTCACTCCAAACCAGACTGACAGTCATACTAACACCTTCCACATCTTGTATTATTAATTCGTGTAATATACCTTCGTTATTTCTACTCTTGTGTTCATGTTGTTCTTCCTTGGTCCTAACCTGGACCATAACAGTAACCCTCTAACTTGAGTGGCCTTTGGACGTTGTAAAGAGTGAATCTTACTTTTTAAAAAAAATAGAAAAAAAAAAACTCGTTTCAGTCAAAATAATGTTGTCATATTTGGGAGGGAGCTGCCCAGATTTCACTCTCCAGCCTCGATAGAGCTCAAAATCGTCCGACTCAGAGCCCATGTGGGTGATGAATTATTCTCCAATCTTCACCCTCTCTCCCACGCTGAGCTATCGCTATTTCCACAGAAAGGGCTCGGATGAACTACATTCCCTTGTCCCGCCGGAGCAAACCCTCGCGGCAAGAACACGCCATGCCATTTACATAGTAGCAAAACACCCACATTCCCCCCCCCCGTATCCCATCGGTGAGTAGTAAGTTCCACTCTAGCAACTTCGTCCCGCGAACCACTGCCCTGTGGAACCGACTCCGAAGAGGATATTTCCCCAATCACCACAACTTTCACCTATTCAAGACACTAAGGTTAACCGTTGTCTTCCACACTTGTACACACAAATGGTTCCCTAACGTAACCACCGGGCCTTGTAAAGTGAGAACATTACTGTAAAAAAAAATTACTTGAGTCAATATATAAAACATTGCTTCTTTTTTATTTGAATCCATAGCTAAAAAAACTGTCGATTTTATACTTAAGCCCTTAGTTAAAAACTGGTCTATTTAATACCTGAGTCTATATGCAAACATTGGTCGTATTCATATTTGAGTCTACATATATCGTATATACATGAGTATAGGGCGAATTTTTACGTTCAGTTTTTTTACGTTAAAAATCAGGAATTGCTCTATACGCAAGTATTTTTTTGAAGAGCTTAAAAATCCTTCATTTTCTGTGATCTGTGTACGATGCACAGATAATCGTTTTGAAGAATTTATTATCTGGTGGATCTACATTCTCATGGTACCTCTGACTAAATTTAAGGGTACGAGTAAGCTCATGAATTTTATTACTAAGATTATTTTATTTGGTTTATTGTAAATATTTTTGTTTTCATATTGTAAATACTCATTGGAACTAATTATTAATTTGCTGTTTTATTCCCCTCCTTCGACAGACAATGAATTGTACATATGGGGACTAGTTAGGACTTTCATAGAGACAATGAGGTATTATGGTGAATGTAGTAAGAAAAGTAAGGAAGAATGCGTTGTTTTGGTGTTAGGAATAATATTGTATGATTAGAACAGTGTTTGTGGATAGCAAAGTTTAAATTTAAGACTGATGAAGACCGTCCTTTTTACTCATTCCCCATTTTGGCTTTGTGCCACATTTTCTGTACATAGCAGAATAAATATCGCTCTTCGCGGTGTATTGTACATAAGGGGGACTAGTAAGAACTTTCATAGAGACAATGAGGTATTATGGTGAATGTAGTAAGAAAGGTAAGTAAGAATGCGTTGTTTTGGTGTTAGGAATGTTGTTTGTATGTTTTGGTCAGTGTTTGTGGCTATATAAGTTTAACTTTAAGATAGAAGAAGACCATCCTTTTCTCAATTACCTATTTTGGCTTTGTGCCACATTTTGTAAATAAATTACAAATAAATATCGCTCTTCGCTATGGTACCTAGACTATATAAATTTAAGCGCAGTACTAAATACTAGACTGGCGTCTGGATCTGATCAGTTTACAATTGAGCTAGCGCTTGATGTAGCTGTAACCTCTATGCTAACAGTTTCTCCATCGCTAAAGATGCTGGAAAAATGGTCGGTTACATATATCGCTCTAGTAACAAGAGAAAAACACTAAAAATGGTGTATTGAGGCTATATCTGGGCTATATAATTAAGCCAAGATATTGCTGGTCTATCCTAGCGAAGCTTGCTCTCCACTGAGCCCAGCAGAAGGTCCTTATCGAAGTCACCTCGTCGCATAACAGGTCCAAAATAACGGAACTTCCTTATGACATCTTCTCTCTCAATACGTATATTGTTCTAGGGGTATCTCTCCTATTTTATTAGTTTGTCTCGCTGTCCATTGCACTCTCAAGTCTCTACGATACGCCCGCATCTCGAAAGCACCAATCCAGTGTCATTTCATGTGGCCACGCCTTCTTCCGGTATGTCCTATGCACAACCCAGTGTGGACACACCTCTTCGGGCATGCGCCCACGTAAGCAGGCATTTTTTCCGTTCATGACAACTGTGCGCCCATGTTTATTTTAGCCATCGGATGCATTTCCTGTTTATGCTATCACCAGTTCCGATTTCTGGTGCGGCGGAAGTAAGGTCAAAGTTCTTTCCTCAACCAGTATCCAACACTTGGAGATAGAGAAGAGGGTCATATCGTCAGCAAACTGGATGTTGTATTTCAGAGATGTTGATATTTTCGTTTATTTTATTAGAAAAAAATCTACATTATTTCCGAAATTTACATTCAGACTATTGTCCTCCTCAACGTTTTGGCCATTCACAATGATTAAAACGTTGTCCCACATTTTGACAAATTTGGTATTTAAAGGTAATTTTAATATAGAACATTATTTTGCCAGCTTATAAAGGAATGAACTGGTTTTCCAAATCGACCTAGGAAAATGTGATATAGTAACAATTCCTATTATTATGAAATCCAGTAGTCATATGTATGACGATAAACTACATCCGGCAGCAAGGCCTCTGATTGAAAGATTGAAGGTTTTGAGAAGCATGGAACCACCTCTTAATTGCTGTTGTTCTCAGGCCCCGGGATTGTAGCACATGTTAAACTCCCAGCTAACAGCAAATAGAGAAGCCCCTCAAGCAAAAACAATATTATGAAAGTGTAGGAATACATTTTTGTGGCAAAAATACCAGCAATATGTTTTATAGCAAAATGACCAGCAATACAGTTTATGTGTAGATGAAGACATAAAATGGCGTTCAAAATATTTACATTCCAGCATTAAATCAACTGTAGAGGTAGATATGTCGCTGAACAAAATCAATAACACAACCAACACGCAAGAACTCTTTCATGACATTAACCCATATAATATACTACAATTTCTTAAAGAATTCAAATACGTTTTATAGTGGAATTACCAACAATATATTTTACAGAAAATTATTTTGCCATCTTATAAAGGAATGAACTGGTTTTCCAAATCTACCTCGGAAAATGTGATTAAAACCACAGAGCTAAAAGGGAACTTCGTACTAACAATTCCTATTATTTGGGTATGACGATAAACTACATCCGGCAGCAAGGCCTATGTTTGGGAGATTGAAAGTTTTTCATGAGCATTGAACCGTCTCTTGATTGCAGTTGTCCCCAGATCTACCCAGATCCAGGGTGGTAGTACCTGTTAGGGTCTCAGCTATGGGAAAATCGTGACCCCTAAAAACAAAACCAAAACCTTATGAAAGTATAAAATACATATTTATTGTAAAAATACAAGTAATAAATTTTTATATAAAACGAATTACCAAGAATACCTACTTATTTACCAATAATACAACCTACACAAAAGAACACTTTCATGATATTCATCGATATAATGTGCTAAAATTTCTTAAAGAAATCAAACTGTATTCCAAAATTGCAATATAAAACATACGTATTACTGCCTCTAGTAATCATGTCCACACAAACATTTATATGCACAAAAGTTGAGTATTATCTACCATGTATTCAACTGTGAAAGCAGAATAACATGTATCATATTTTTATTACTTCAAAGCTCACAAGAAATGCCGTTAAACGATCAAATCCAGCAACAAATCAACGTTGGTGGTAGCTTTTGAAATTCTGCTAGGGTCCCAGCTATGGGTAAATAATGAAAACTTTATCTTTAGTTGAAGGTATACGATTGCGTTCAAAATTTATTCAGTTGAAGCACTAAAATTGTTCAAAATATTTAGATTTGGGCATTAAATAACCCATAGAGATGTTGATATGCCACCAAGCAAAATCAACCAACCAACCTAAATGAAATAACTGTTTCACGACATTAATCCATGTAATATCCTACAATTTCTTAAAGAAATCAAACTGTATTCCTAAATATAACTTCAACAAAACTACAACATAAAATACACTTATCACTGCCTGTAGTAATTATGTCCACACAAACATCTTCCATATATACTCGCATATCATGCGAATTTTAAGATCAAATTTTGAAGCTAATTTTAAGGGGGTCGTATCATACACGAGGTATAAAATTAGCGTACCGGCGACGTCATTGACCGAACTATATATCCATTTACTGTAGTTAAATTAGCTTCAAAATTAGCCCTTCAAAAGTCGCATGATACGCGAGTATATACGGTAACTAAATGAAATCATTATAATCAAAGGAGGGGAGGGTAAAAAGAGGGGAGGATCAGTTTTGTATTGTTCTTTATTATTAAACTAATCCCCCATTTCTTGGCCATATTTGAGTCATAGATGAAATTATAAAATATCCTTATAGATAATCAAATGATAGGATTTTAGAAATTGTGCGACTTGTTTTATATTATTCTTTAGTATTTAACTCATCCCCCATTTCGTGGTCATAGTAGATTCATAGATCAAATGCCAAAACATTCTCAATGGTAACCAAATCAAAGGATGATAGAAAGTGAGGGATCAGTTTTGTATGGTCCTTTAGTATTAAAATGATCCCCCATTTCTTGATCACTGTATATGCTATCCATTTCTATAATCTAGGCAGGATTTAAGTAACTTCCCAAAAAATACTTTATAGGTTGGTTTGTTAGATATATACCGTATATACTCGCGTATCATGCGATTTTTGAAGACCTCATTTTGAAGCTAATTTTAAGGGACTCACATCATACACGAGATAAAAAATAAGCATATGGGCCCCAGCAGTAGAGAAGCTAATTTTACATCTGGTGCATGCTGCAACCTCCTTGAAATTAGCTTCAAAATTAGCTTCTTAAATTCGACTGATACGCGAGTATATACGGCATATGCACAAAAAGCTGAGTATCATCTACCATGTATTCAACTGTGAAAGCAGAATAACATATCGTATTTTTATTACTTCAAAGCTCCCCAGAAAATTAAATTTCTATATTAAGGTGGTGATATGCCGTTAAACAAAGAAACCAAACCAAACGGGGACTTCGGGTTAACACTACGTATTATCATGGCAATAAATGCGTATGATTTTTATTTTAACTGATTGTTGATTTACACTGTTGAATTCATTTGTTTCCAACTTTTGAAAACAATATTGAACTGTTCATATTTGCTTTTAGCTTATTATTTCCGCTGGTTCGGTATTTTTAGACGTTATCGGAACACACATTGTTTCGTGTGTTGCTATAATTCACTTGCGCGCACGCATCTCTCGTTCTGGAATCGTGAATCTTAAAAATGTCATTCTTCGAGCGTTCGATAACAAAGAAACTAATTAAAGTTTTTGTTCCATACACTCTTGTGCAATTAGCCTTCTTTCACCTTTCAATTTCCAATGGCAAGCACCCAAAAAGACTTTGCTAATCTAAGATGGAAGTGTCTAAATTTGATTTATTTTCTCGCATTTATTGGCTTCACTTAAGGCATTAGTTATTTTTTGATTTCCTGATATTTTACCAAGGTTTAGTTCGCTGCAAGTGGACACACTTAAATCTCGACGTACTTTTGTACACGGCAGACACACTGTAATTGTATTTTATTTGCGATGCTTTCAATGTTTTAAAAGCGAGTCTAACCATTAATGTCAATTTTAACAAATTTTATCAGTGTTTTCGTCGTCTGATTTTCAAAGAGTTTCATAACAAACAGATAGTCAACCGAGGCGGGAATGATATTCAACAATCTCTGATGAAAGAGGACAAACACGGATCTCCCCAACTCTTTGTATTTCTTAGGAAAGTTCGTTCATTTACCAAGGCTGACACCCATTGTTCCTGGGTATGACGATAAACTACATCCAGCAGCAAGAGCTCTTATCGAGAGATTGGAGGTTTTGAGGAGCGTGAAACCACCTCTTAAATATCCCTGGGTATGACAATAAACTACATCCATCAGCAAGAGCCTTTGATCGAGAGATTGGAGGTTTTGAGGAGCGTGAAACCACCTCTTAAATATCGTCCTGGGTATGACGATAAACTACATCCAGCAGCAAGAGCTTTTTTCGAGAGATTGGAGGTTTTGAGGAGCGTGAAACCACCTCTTAAATATCGTCCTGGGTATGACGATAAACTACATCCAGCAGCAAGAGCTTTTTTCGAGAGATTGGAGGTTTTGAGGAGCGTGAAAGCACCTCTTAAATATCGTCCTGGGTATGACGATAAACTACATCCAGCAGCAAGAGCTCTTATCGAGAGATTGGAGGTTTTGAGGAGCGTGAAACCACCTCTTAAATATCGTCCTGGGTATGACGATAAACTACATCCAGCAGCAAGAGCTTTTTTCGAGAGATTGAGGTTTTGAGGAGCGTGAAACCACCTCTTAAATATCGTCCTGGGTATGACGATAAACTACATCCAGCAGCAAGCAAGAGATTGGAGGTTTTGAGGAGCGTTTTATCGTCCTGGTATGACGATAAACTACATCCAGCAGAAGGCCTTTTTTTGGAGGGTTTTGAGGAGCGTGAAACCACCTCTTAAATATCGTCCTGGGTATGACGATAAACTACATCCAGCAGCAAGAGCTCTGATCGAGAGATTGAGGTTTTGAGGAGCTTTTTCTACATCCAGCAGCAAGAGATTGGAGAGATTGAGGTTTTGAGGAGTGAAACCACCTCTTAAATATCGTCCTGGGTATGACGATAAACTACATCCAAAGCAAGACATTTTCGAGAGATTGAGGTTTTTTGAGGAGCAAACCACCTTCTTAAATATCGTCCTGGGTTTTTCCAGCAGATTTTTCCGGAGATTGGAGGTTTTGAGGAGCGTGAAAGCACCTCTTAAATATCGTCCTGGGTATGACGATAAACTACATCCAGCAGCAAGAGCTCTTATCGAGAGATTGGAGGTTTTGAGGAGCGTGAAACCACCTCTTAAATATCGTCCTGGGTATGACGATAAACTACATCCAGCAGCAAGAGCTCTTATCGAGAGATTGGAGGTTTTGAGGAGCGTGAAACCACCTCTTAAATATCGTCCTGGGTATGACGATAAACTACATCCAGCAGCAAGAGCTTTTTTCGAGAGATTGGAGGTTTTGAGGAGCGTGAAAGCACCTCTTAAATATCGTCCTGGGTATGACGATAAACTACATCCAGCAGCAAGAGCTTTTTTCGAGAGATTGGAGGTTTTGAGGAGCGTGAAAGCACCTCTTAAATATCGTCCTGGGTATGACGATAAACTACATCCAGCAGCAAGAGCTCTTATCGAGAGATTGGAGGTTTTGAGGAGCGTGAAACCACCTCTTAAACATCGTCCAGGGTATGACGATAAACTACATCCAGCAGCAAGAGCTCTTATCGAGAGATTGGAGGTTTTGAGGAGCGTGAAACCACCTCTTAAATATCGTCCTGGGTATGACGATAAACTACATCCAGCAGCAAGAGCTCTTTTCGAGAGATTGGAGGTTTTGAGGAGCGTGAAACCACCTCTTAAATATCGTCCTGGGTATGACGATAAACTACATCCAGCAGTAAGAGCTCTTATCGAGAGATTGGTGAACTACATCCAGCAGTAAGTTGTCTGATCAGGAGATTGAAGGTTTTGTGGAGCGAGGAGACACCACTCAATTATCATCCTGGGTATGACGATAAACTATATCCGGCAGCAAGACCTCTGATCGGGATTTTGGGGGTTTGTGGAGCGTGAAAACATCTCTAAACTATCGTCCTGAGTATGACGGTAAACTGCATCCAGCCGCAAGGCCCCTGATCAAGAGATTGGAGATTTTGAGGCGTGACGAACCACCTCAATTATCGTCCTGGGTACGACGATAAACTACATTAGGCAGCAAGACCTCTGATCGAGATTTTGGAGGTTTTGAAGAGTGTGGAAACAACTATTAATTGTCGTTCTGGGTATGACGATAAAATACATTAGGCAGCAAGGCCGCTGATATGGATTTTGGATGTTTTCAGGAGTGTGGAAACAACTATTTATTATCGTGCTGGGTATGACGATAAACTACATTAGGCAGCAAGACCTCTGATCGAGATTTTGGAGTTTTTGAGGAGTGTGGAAACAACTATTAATTGTAGTCCTGGGTATGACGATAAACTGCATTAGGCAGCCAGGCCGCTGATCGGTATTTTGGAGGGTTTGAGGGGCGAGGAGGCACGTCTTTTTTATCGTCCTGGGTATGACGATAAACTACATCAGGCAGCAAAGCCAATGATCGGGAGATTGTTGGCTTTGAGGAGGAAGGATACACCTCATAATTATCGTCCTGGGTATGACGATAAACTACATCTGGCAGCAAGGCCTTTGATCGGGCATGTGGAGATTTTGAGGAGAGTTGAACCATGTTCTAATTGCTGTTGTTCACAGATCCATACTGATCCGGGTTTTAATGTTTCTTATCTCAGTCTTAGGCATTACGATAAACGACACCCGGCAGCAAGGCCTCTAACTGGCATATTGAAGGATTTTGATGAGCGTGGGACCACCTCTTAATTTCTCTTTTCCCAGGTCTATCGTGACTCGAATTGGTAGCACCTGTTAGGGCAGTCTTGGGCATAACGATAAATGACATCTGGCAGCAAGATCTCTGATCGGGAGTTTGGAAGTTTTGAGGAGCTTGGACCACCTCCTAATTGCTGTTGTTCCCAGGTTCACCCTGACTTGGGGTGGTAGCAGCTGTTATGGCAGTCCTGGGCATGACGATACACGATACAAGGCCTATGGTCAGAAGATTTTAAGATTCGAGGAGTGTGGAACCACTACATAATTACTGTTGGGCGGTAGAACCTGTTAGGTTCCCATCTATGGATAAATAGTTAACCCTCGAACTGGGGTCAAAGTATAAAAATAGATTTTTTTTTGTATTAAAAATACCGGTGATATATTTAAACAAAATATTACCACTTCGAACATTTTCATGAAAAAATATTACCAGCATTGCATTTTACTCTCGACAAAAAACCTATTTAGAAAGATAGGTCAATGAAACCTGACCTACAAACTTATTTCTTACAACAAATAAATATTTTATTCATACGAACATACCCTAAAAATCTTGTCATTATTAAATAAGCCATTGAGGTTGATATGCCGTAAAACAAAATAAACCTAACAAGACTCTACAAAAACTCTCTTTACAAAAATACCTCACCTGATTGACAAATTCATTTCTTACAAAGAATGCATATTCTATTCATACGAATCTATCCTAAAAATATTGTCAGCATTAAATAACCCATTGAGGTTGATATACCGTAAAACGAAATAGACCAAACCAAAACTCTTAAGTAAAATACGTCAATAAAAGTTGATCTACAATTAGATTTCATACAAAGAACCATATTCTATTCATACAGATCTACTCTATGAATATTGTTGGTATTAAATAACCCGTTGATATTGATATGCCCTAAATCAAACCAAACCAAACCAACTTCCATGATACATTCATACAAACACTCTAGGTGTGTAGAGGGGGGTCATTGCCATACCCTGTTCCATATGTTTTCGATATGTCCTGTAAATGACCAATGCTCAAACTCACCCTTTGTCATTATGCGTCAACCAATGTTCAATTTTCTCTTTATGATTCTGAGAATAAGGGACCTTTTTGTTTCCATTTTCTTGAAGATTTCTTCGTTGATCTCACTGGGGTAGACTGTTCTAGTTCCACGTGCCATGTTTTAGTGGATGTCAGTTATCAGTTATCTCCTGTTAATTTTTCCCTTTGAAAGTTAACAGGAGATAACTGATATCCATTAAAAAATGGCATGTGGAACTAGAACAGTCTGAGCGAAATAAAGGGTTCGGTTCGACATTCTAACCACCTGAAGAAGGCCGGAGCGTACAACGGCTGAAACGTTGTAATAAATACGGCGACAAAGACGAGGACAATAGTCCGAATAATGTAAATAGTGTACATAATACCTCATCTCAGAAATATAGACATATACTGAGGGGCCGAAACGTTGTAATAAATATGGCGAGAAAGATGTGGACAATAGTCCGAATAATGTAAATAGTGTACATAATACCTCATCTCAGAAATATAGACAGATACTGAAGGACCGAAACGTTGTAATAAATATGGCGACAAAGATGAGGACAATCGTCCGAATAATGTAAATAGTGTACATAATACCTCATCTCAGAAATATAGACAGATTCTGAAAGGCCGAAACGTAGTAATAAATATGGCAACAAAAATGAGGACAATAATCCGAATAATGTTAATAGTGTACATAATACCTCATCTCAGAAATATACACAGATACTGAAAGGCCGAAACGTTGTAATAAATATGGCCACAAAGATGAGGACAATCGTCCGAATAATGTAAATAGTGTACATAATACCTCATCTCAGAAATATAGACAGATAATGGAGAGGTTATATAAGACCTGCAGCTTGCCAAACACCTTTGATAATACGGGAAAGATGAGACAGGTTATTTAAAGGCTGAAAATGTTTTTAGATTGTGAGATTTTTTTTTTTGAGATAATAATGATATGGTAATAAAAGTTTCACTAATTAACCCATAGCTGAGGGAGAAGAAATAGATTCATACATTTCCCAAGAGTATTAGTGCGTAGGTGAATATAGAAAACACAAGTGGAATTATAACTCGGCTCTCCTGTTATCAATTAATTAATAAACTTATATCTATTAAATCAACCTCACATCTAAGCATACAACACCTGGTCGTCCCCAAATGGCTATCTATCCAGGTTCGACGGGAAGGAATGTTTCAAGTTGATGTGGCTGTAAACATAGATTTTGTTTTTTTTGGACAAATTAATCCGTTTATACTGGATAATAATAATCCAAACAATTCCTGAACAAGTTGTTTTTTTTAGCCCAAACTCGGCATTTATCAAATGTATTGATCTGCGAATGTCTTTTTGGTTCTAACAATTCAATTTTGCGCCGTCCTCCCATCTTCCTTGCTTATAGCATCTCTAAAATCGTTTCGCAATGAAAGGCATCTAATTAAGCCTTTTGTTTCTTGGATTTTTCTACAATTAACCTTCTTTCACTTGAAACACTTGATCAGAAGCCGCTTATCGAAGAAAGCAGACGACATTTAATCTATCCTTGAACGCGGTCGCTACAGTCGCTTCGCTTTTCGTCAAAGCAGCGGACACTCGACAAACCTCCAGTTGATCTGAAGTGGGCGCCCTTCGAACGCTTGTTGGCATTCATCATTAGTCGTAATTATATTTCGGTCCGCTTCTTCGAGGAGACTTTAATTGAGATCATCGATGTAAAAGGAAATTTTGGAGTAGTTAAATCAGGAATAAATAAAAATATCGACTCAGTTCTATAACAAATACGGTTACGCCGAGACGGAGTTTATGGAAGTCTTCCTTTCTAGAGTTGTTCAAATGGTTTTTACCATACGAAAAGAGGATCTGGTTTGACAAGAAGTCGAAGAGAAAGTTGACTGGAGATAGGTATATAAAACACGAAACTATTCTATTTCATATTTGAAAATTTCCAACAGGGTCCTTCACCGTTAGCAATATGAAGAATGTTTTCTGTGCGTACAAGTAATATCAGTCAATACCAGTAACTATTTTCCATACGTAATTGCATGCCTGTCTGTCTGTCTGTCTATCTATCTATCTATCTGTAATAGTCTGTTCATATCTATCTCAGTTCATATCTACCACAATCTGATCATATCTATCTATCCATCTATCAATCTATCTATCTATCTATCTATCTATCTCAGTCTATTCTTATCTATCTATCTATCTATCTATCTATCTATCTATCTATCTATCTATCTATCACAGTCTGTTCATATCTATCTATCTATCTATCTATCTATCTATCTATCTATCTATCTATCACAGTCTGTTCATATCTATCTATCTATCTATCTATCTATCTCAGTCTATTCTTATCTATCTATCTATCTATCTATCTATCTATCTATCTATCTATCTATCTATCTATCTATCTATCTCTCACAGTCTGTTCATATCTATCTATCTATCTATCTATCTATCTATCTATCTATCTATCTATCTATCTATCTATCTATCTAGCCCAGTCTCTTCATTCTATCTATCTATCTATCTATCTATCTATCTATCTATCTATCTATCTATCATATCAGTCTATCTTCATTCTATCACATCTATTCTATCTATCTATCTATCTATCTATCTATCTATCTATCTATCATCTATCTATCTATCATTTGTTTGTGCCTTTGCAGCAATTTTCTTACAGTAATTAACGATGTATCATTTTTCGAAGAACATCTTTCAGTGAAGCGAAAAAACAAAATTCAACGAAATAATATGAAATTAAAAAAAATTAAGAATAATGTTTCTGTGAAATGGTCTGAATGAAAGATTCTCTTAAACGGAACCAGTTCTAGATATCTTTCTTCTTTTACAACGCTACGATATTCCACGTGATCTTGTGCAACAAGGAATTCTTTGAAACTAAACCTGTAAAAGAACTACATTTCTTTTTTTTTTTTAATGATATATGTGTTCCTGGACAATGTTTATTAGGGAAAATAAAGAAACAAGTAACGCTAGCAGGCACACAACAAGAAACCTAAAAAATGAAAGACAAAAACTGTAATGGAATTGATATTTATACACGAAACCTCGTTCACTGACGAGAAATTGCGTTGAAAGACGAGACTTGATTGCTTTTTCCCTGTGTCAGCCAATAATAAATATTTGTTTCAAAAGCAGCATCATTCCATTCTCTGTGTAAATCGCATCTTAGAAGCGTTTAATTTAGGAGGCGTGTACAGTAAATATCAAGGTCTTTTGAATATTCCGAAAACCAGTTGCGCGGCCTTGATGCAGTTTGGCCTTTGGAGAGGACTTATTGCGTGAACAGAACATATCTGGCCCGTTTACGAGATTATAGAGAATGTAGATCCAGAAATAGAACCTTGTAATATTTATTATTTTGCAAAGGGAAAGGGATGTCGCGATGTTTGGTTTTTTCTTGATTGACTGATTTCTTTTTACGGTTTATCAACCTTTTGCAGGTTATTTAAAGCCAAAGACTATTTTTAACTCGGTAATTTGAACTCGGCTTGATACCCGTTACCCTACCAGAATATCCCCGATACTTCTGTTTCTCTCCTTCATATTCTTTTGCGTCTCTCTTCTTCTTCTTCGTTTTTTTCTTCTTCTTTTTCTTGTTCTTCTTTTTCTTCTTCTTTTAATACTTCTTCGTCTTCCTTTTCCTCTTTTCTTTCTCTTCAACTTGTTCTCTCTTCTTGTTTCTCTTCTCTTTTCTTTCTTCTTTTTCTCTTCTACCTTTTCTTCGCTTCTTCTTTCTATTTTTCTTTTTCTTCTTCTTCATCTTCCCTCTTCTTATTCTTCATCCTTTTCTTTCTACTTCTTTTAGTTCTTTTTCTCCTTCTTTTTCTCATTCTTCTTGCTTCTTTTCTTCTTCTTTTCCTTTTCTTTTCTTTCTCCTCCTCCCCTTCTTCTTCCTCTTTTCTTCTATGTGCCAAGTCCCTTCAGAACGTTGGTGATCATGGCTCTCCACTATTTCCTGTCCTTTTTAGAATTTAGTAAATGTTGTATCTTTATTGTCTCTCCTAATCCCTATTCTTTCATTCATTTTCACAAGTCCCTTATTTAGTTTGAGCGCTGTTTTCCTCTGTCCCAATTGACTTCAATCACTCATGTGAGTATCAAATTTTCTAAGCCCTCTTTCCTCACTATATGCCCTAAGACTATCTTTCTGATGTTAGTATGTGTTTTTTTGTTTGCATTTTCTCTAAAATTTGGCCTTCTCTGAAATGCTCAGTCCATTACGGGTGGAGTAATGGATTGGGTGGTTTGGACTGAGGAATCGGAGTGCCGAGTTCGAATTCCAGTCGAAGCCATTACATTCACTTACGTGCTAATACCCTTGAAAAAGGAACGATTCTTCTTCTTCTTCTCCCAGCTATATGTAAATAGCATGACAGACCGTATTCTATAGCCTTCGATAGCAACTGGTCTACCGCAGAAAAAAATGACAACCAACTTCGGGAAAAAAAATCTGCCTCGTCAGTCACGTATCGAAAGATACATGATCGGCTAAGCGTGTATCACGCATGACACATAAGTAACTTTCCAGTTGAATCCATTACATTCATTTTCGTGCTAATACCCTTGGGAAAGGTATGAATTCTCTTCTTCTCTCCCAGCTATGGGTAAATAGCAGTACAGATCGCATACTATAGCCTTGATGGCAACCCACTGCGGGAAAAAATCTGCCTCATCGGTCATGTATCGAAAGATACATGATCGCCTAAGCGTGTATCACACATGGCACATAACTGATTGACCCTTAATAGCAAACATCTCGGATGTTCAGTTTAAAGAAGTTGTATTGTACATCTTTATTTTTGTCTTCCTTTTTACAGATTTAAATTGTTTTCGAATAAGATAAGAACTTTACCAAATCCAAACATAAATTTCCTAGAAGTTGGATTCATCTTCAAATCCGAACTTTTGTATTTGAGATAAATATGAAAGCTTAACAGTGGAGAAATCGATAGCGTCTCGGATTGCAAAATCGGAGAGCCGAGTTCGAATTCCAGTCGAATCTATTACATTCACTTAAGTACTAATACACTTGGATGAGGTATGAATCATCTTCTGCGTAAATAGCAGGACAGACTGGCTTCCATAGCCTTGCATGGCAACTTGCCCAGGAGAAGGACAACTCTGAATTCAAAACCTGCAGTGGGTCATTTGCGGACCTTGTGGCATGTATTTTAATTCAACTTTTAATGTCAAATTGAGTCATAATATCCAATAATACAATTTGACTTATATATACAAGATCCAAATACATAGACTCCAATGTCAAAAAATAAGAACTTTATTTAAAACCTTAATTCGATTTAATTTATCTTCGTATACGATCTATGTTGTTTGTTTATGTTTTGTCGTGAAACTTAGAAAAATCCCTTTCTATAGCTGTTTTCACATTAAGTCAGGCCTTAATGGATACTGGCACTCCCTAACTATGAAATATATCGAATATGTGACCGTAGCATTGGGAGGAGTAATGGATAGAGGCTCGGATTGAGCAATCGGAATGCCGAGTTCGAATTCCAGTCGAATCCATTACATTCACGTACATGCTAATACTCTTGGGAAAAAGGTATGGATCCTCTTCTTCTCCCACTATAGGTAAATAGCAGGACAGTCCGGGTTCTGTAGCCTTGGATGGCAACTGGTCTACCGCAAAAAGAAATGGCAAACGACTGCGGGGAAAAAATATACCTCGTCAGTCATGTATCGAAAGATACATGATCGCCTATGCATGTATCACGCATGGCATATAATTGACTGATATCCTCAGCATCCTTCTGTAGAACCATATTTCTACTGCTGTCCATCCTTCAATTTCTTCAGTTCTCTTTCTTCGATACACAGTCGAAATAACAGAATTTAGATTTCTGTTTGGTTTGTTTTACGGAGTATCAACCTAAATGGGTTGTTTAATGTCAACAAGATTGAACTCACACACTTTAGGGTCTCTGGATCTAACCAACGTCTTTATCCACTGCGCCATGTGTCCTTGAGGACTATACCCAGTTAAGGCGGTGGAGAACTTCGAGAAGGAAATTAGCAGGAGATAACTGATAACTGACATCCATTAAAATATGGCGCGTAGAAATAGAACGGTCTACCCCAGTAAGCGAAATAAAGGGTTCAGTTCGACATTCCAACCACCTGAAGAAGGCCGGAGTGTACAATGGCCAAAACATTGTAATAAATATGGCGACAAAGATAAGGACAATAGTCCAAATAATGTAAATAGTGTACATAATACCTCATCTCAGAAATATAGACAGATACTGAAGGGCCGAAACGTTGTAATAAATATGGCGACAAGGGTGAGGACAATAGTCCGAATAATGTAAATAGTGTACATAATACCTCATCTCAGAAATATGGACAGATACTGAAGGGCCGAAACGTTGTAATAAATATGGCGACAAAGATGAGGACAATAGTCCGAATAATGTAAATAGTGTACATAATACCTCATCTCAGAAATATAGTCAGATACTGAAAGGCCGAAACGTTGTAATAAATATGGCGACAAAGATGAGGACAATAGTCCGAATAATGTAAATAGTGTACATAATACCTTATCTCAGAAATATAGACAGATACTGAAAGGCCGAAACGTTGTAATAAATATGGAGACAAAGATGAGGACAATAGTCCGAATAATGTAAATAGTGTATATAATACCTCATCTCAGAAATATAGACAGATACTGAAAGGCCGAAACGTTGTAATAAATATGCCAACAAAGATGAGGACAATAGTCCGAATAATGTAAATAATGTACATAATACCTCATCTCAGAAATATAGACAGATATTGAAGAGCCGAAACGTTGTGATAAATATGGCAACAAAGATGAGGATAATAGTCCGAATAATGTAAATAGTGTACATAATACCTCATCTCAAAAATATAGACAGATATTGAAGGGCCGAAACGTTGTGATAAATATGGCGACAAGGGTGAGGACAATAGTCCGAATAATGTAAATAGTGTACATAATACCTCATCTTAGAAATATAGACAGATACTGAAAGGCCGAAACGTTGTGATAAATATGGCGACAAAGATGAGGACAATAGTCCGAATAATGTAAATAGTGTACATAATACCTCATCTCAGAAATATAGACAGATACTGAAAGGCCGAAACGCTGTAATAAATATGGCGACAAAGATGAGGACAATAGTCCAAATAATGTAAATAATGTACATAATACCTCATCTCAGAAATATAGACAGATATTGAAGAGCCGAAACGTTGTGATAAATATGGCAACAAAGATGAGGATAATAGTCCGAATAATGTAAATAGTGTACATAATACCTCATCTCAAAAATATAGACAGATATTGAAGGGCCGAAACGTTGTGATAAATATGGCGACAAGGGTGAGGACAATAGTCCGAATAATGTAAATAGTGTACATAATACCTCATCTTAGAAATATAGACAGATACTGAAAGGCCGAAACGCTGTAATAAATATGGCGACAAAGATGAGGACAATAGTCCGAATAATGTAAATAGTGTACATAATACCTCATCTCAGAAATATAGACAGATACTGAAAGGCCGAAACGCTGTAATAAATATGGCGACAAAGATGAGGACAATAGTCCAAATAATGTAAATAGAGTACATAATACCTCATCTCAGAAATATAGACAGATACTGAAAGGCCGAAATATTGTAATAAATATGGCGACAAAGATGAGGACAATAGTCCGAATAATTTAAATGGTGTTTACATAATCCTCATCTTAGAAATATAGACAGATACTGAAAGGCCGAAACGCTGTAATAAATATGGCGACAAAGATGAGGACAATAGTCCAAATAATGTAAATAGAGTACATAATACCTCATCTCAGAAATATAGACAGATACTGAAAGGCCGAAACGCTGTAATAAATATGGCAACAAAGATGAGGACAATAGTCCGAATAATGTAAATAGTGTACATAATACCTCATCTTAGAAATATCGACAGATAAATTTACGGACCAAATATTTAGATTTCAGCATTACCTAACGTATCGAAGTTGACATACGGCGAAACAAAATCAACCAACCAACCAATTTAAATCAATTCTTCTAATTTGATGTGAGAATTTATTTCAATTGTTGAGTTCTTCATTTATTGGCGTCTTCGGACAACTCTTAAATAGACTTTGTCTGAGAGCAACACCTGGTGTAGAAACCTTTTAAAATTAATAGAAAGGAATGGATTCTAGTTAACTCACAGAAATAGAAGCACACACACTCACATGGACACAACGTACGACGGATAAATTGTCGTCTAAATGACGCCATAATGAAAATAACACTGGCGTCTCATTTTAACAGATATACACGGTGCGATGGATAAACTGTCGTCTAAATTATGCCAAAATGAAAATAACGTTGGTATCTCATTTTAACAAATATACAGGGTGCGATGGATAATTTTTCGTCTAAATGGTGCCAAAATTAAAATAACACTGGCATCTCATTTTAACAGATATACAGGGTGCGAGGAGTAAATTGTCGTCTAAATGACGCCATAATGAAAATAACACTGACATTTCATTTGAACAGATATAGAGGGTGCGAGGAGTAAATTGTCGTCTAAATGACGCCATAATGAAAATAACACTGGCATCTCATTTGAAGAGATATACAGGGTGCGATGAGTAAATTGTCGTCTAAATGCCGCCAAAATGAAAATTGGCATCTCATTTTAACAGATATACAGGGTGCGATGGATAAATTGTCGCCTAACTGACGCCAAAATGAAAATAACACTAGCATCTCATTTTAACAGTTATATTCACCAAAATTAAACACAAAAATATCTTGAAATACCAAAGAGTAAACCTATTCAATAAAATCGCCATTTTCAACCACGGCCTTCAGACGACTTCGGAATCGGCTGCAACTCTTCTGGATGGTCTCCTTGTTCAAGTCTGTGAATGCCGCCATAATCCTTGCCTTCAGTTCATCTTTGGTGTTACAAGGAGATTTGTTGGTCTCTCACGCCACTGCGCCCCCGCAACCACATAATAATCAAGTGGGGTTGTTGCCTGAAGTGTTAGGTGGCCAGATGTAAGGGGTGATGTGGTCGCAGAAATTGTCTGACAGTCATAACTGCGTCCTGCTGCCAGACATAGGGTCTTCCAGCAGCCACAATCTTCACCCAGAGCAGCACTATCCCCCCAACATGATGGAAACCACCGTGTTGAGTCTGGGGACCTGTGGGAAGATGAATGGAGGCATAACGTTGCCATCACTAGTGATCACTCCAAACTCCATGATGTTGACTGAATATATCATCCAACTCTTTCCAAATCCTCCGCACTGTCCTCAGATTGACACCCAAATATTCTGAAATTACTCATGCCGTTTCCAAATTTCTGACGGAATGGATTGCATCATGGCGCTCTTTTTCTCATAGACGGTGCCAAACTGACCCTACTAAAGTGTGCAGTCGACAAACTCCAAAATAAACAATGCGCGCGCATGCGCAAAATTACAAAGATAAGATGGCGAAAATTTACCCATCGCATCCCGCGTGTGTATATTTAGGCAGCGTGTTTCATTCAATCATGTTTCATTGTGAAAAATAGACAATCCTTTCTTGTAAAATCAGCTTCTTGATGCCAAGCTGAAATTCACCAAGGATGTGCCTTAGTTTTTGTCAACCCAAATACTTTCGACCTCCTCCGGGATTATCCTCAGGGGTGAATTGCG
Organism: Acanthosepion pharaonis; assembly: GCA_903632075.3. Classification (NCBI taxonomy): domain Eukaryota; kingdom Metazoa; phylum Mollusca; class Cephalopoda; order Sepiida; family Sepiidae; genus Acanthosepion; species Acanthosepion pharaonis. Next base: position 345,565 of record CAHIKZ030001510.1, on the reverse strand, counting down.
AAGACAAACTTGTGATCGTCGTGATGGGGAGTTTTTGTGAACACGCATAGAATGTCGGTGGTTCTCGCGTAAGTCTGAGTTGCACTCAACAGATTGCAGCTAGTATATTTAGCTACCCACCCCACGAGGGCTGAATGTGGCACAAGGCCGGTTTAACGTGGGTTTTCCGAGCCCTATAGTCTCGGCCAAAAATATTCCCTTTCGAACCTGTACAAATGAGTTCAGGGGCAGTCTACCTTCCCGAACGAGACTCTGTCCTTCGGCGGAGCCTCGTCCGGGTTCCGAAGCCAGAGAGTTCGACTGTTTAACTGGAACAGGTCACAGCTAGTCTCTGTAGACCGTTAACTTACAGATACTTATAAGCAGTTACTACCTATAGTGTAGTCATTCATAGGAGTGACAGGTTATTCCATTACATCTGTTTTGTTTATAAAAACTTGTTGCAAAATAAAATGCTTACATTTGCCTTTTACTAAAGTCATGACAATGTTCCCAAAAGAACCGAGCAACACTCCATAACAATTTACAAGTATGAAATAGCAAAGCCAGACAAATTTTATTTACCTGTTCAAGAAGAAAATCTTTCCCGACAGCCGGTAACGCCAATGTCACTGACAAATAAATACGTATTGGAAAAGGTTATTAAGCTTTGGATTGAGTGGATGCAGAAGGAAGTCAGTACACCTATCAACAAGACTCTGCAACGTGTCATAGATCCAAGAAAATCGAAGAATGGATGAATTTATAACATGTATGATCACGTCACCCCAAATATATGGCCTTCTGGCTCACTCGGTCTGAATCCATTAGACAGCTATATATGGAGTTTAGTAGAGATGAATGTTACTCAATGATCACCTGACACTGTAAATTCCGTGCTAATAGGATTATATACTTGAAAAACACGGTGGATAAATAAGTAATGGTTTATTGTAAAAAAAAAAAACAGTACAATATGAATAAAGGTAACAGTTATGCACAAGGTCGTCGCAAGTCAATCCAGTACTGAGTGCTACTATTGGAATGTTAGTAGTTCTTGCGTAAGTCTGAGTTGTACTCAACAGATCCCAGCTAGTAATATCCACGGGGTAGGATGTCGCACAAGGCCGAATTTAATGTGGAGCAATCCGAGGCCGTAGGCTCGACCAAAAATTCCACGCAAAACGGGATCGGGTCTGTCTACCTCCCCCGGACGAGACTCTGCCCCTCGGCATAGCCTCATCCGGGTTCCTCTCTGCCCGAAGTTCGACAACAGCTAAGAACTGAGTAACAGATCCCAGCTAGAGTATCTAGCAACTGCATCGCGCAGTCAGATGTGGCACAAGGCCGAATTTTATGTGGGGTTCCAGAGCCCGTACGCTCTATCAAAAAATCCCCGTAGACCCCACTTAAACGGGATCGGGTCTGTCTACCTCCCCAAAGGAGACTCTGCCCTTCGGCATAGCCTCGTCTGGGTTCCTCTTTGCCCATTGGCAGACAGTTCGACCAGCACAGCTGGAAAAGATTCCAGCTGGAATATTTAACAGATCCGGCCATGAGAGTCGTATGTGGCACAAGACAGAGTTTATCGTGGGTTCTCCGAGCGCCTTCGTATAAACGTTTTCAGGGTCGGTCTACCTCTCCGGACGAGACTCTGCCTTTCGGCAGATCCTCGTCCGGGTTACTCTGTCCGAAGGTAGTGTGTTCAACCGTACAGCTGAAAAGGTTTCAGCTAGACTCCTGTAGTCCGTTGACTTACAGATACTTATAGGTAGTTACTACTTATAGTATAGTCACTCATGGGGGTGACAGGTTATTCCATTACATCATAAACAAAAAAGTTGAAAAGACGCTCATACAGTTTCAGAAACTTAGAGTCAAGTTCCTTCTCTTTTACTGGGCTTGGTTCAGCTGAGCATTTGGTTCGGACAGCAAGTAATATAACATCAACAACCCAGGATCAAATCCTTGGTCACGGACACCAATTAATATAACACCTCCTGCCGCTGCCTGCACCAGGTGGTGTAACAATGTTTAGCGGTCTGGTCCCCAGGGTGTTAGGACGACGTTTTAATAACAGGGCTGCCACCTTCCTGATTTTGAATTCTCCCGCTTTGCGTCTTTTCCACAATTTCTCATTGTCTTTGTCCAGACATATGGCCATTGATTACCTGGTTGGGGACGTCCGGGTAAGATGATAAACTACGTCCGCGTTCCGGGTATGACGATAAACTACATCCGCGCCCTGGGCAAGACGATAAACTACATCCGCGTTCCGGGTATGATGATAAACTACGTCCGCGTCCTGGGTAAGACGATAAACTACATCCGCGTCCTGGGTATGACGATAAACTACATCCGCGTTCCGGGTAAGATGATAAACTACGTCTGCGTTCTGGGTAAGACAATAAACTATATCCGCGCCCTGGGCATGACGATAAACTACGTCCGCGTTCTGGGTATGACGATAAACTACATCCACGTTCTGGGTAAGATGATAATCTACGTCCGCGTCCTGGGTAAGACGATAAACTATATCCGCGCCCTGGGTAAGACGATAAACTACGTCCGCGTTCTGGGTATGACGATAAACTACATCCGCGTTCCTGGTATGAAGATAAATTACATATGCGTCTTGGGTAAGACGATAAACTACATCCGCATCTTGGGTATGACGATAAACGTCATCCGACAGCAAAGTCTTTCATCAGGAATTTTTCAGTAGCAAGGAACTACCTCTTAATTGTTGGTGTTCCTAGGTCTAACTTGACCCAGGTTGGTAACACCTGTCAGAATCCCAGATATGGGCAAATAGTTAACCCCACAAAAATGTGTAAAAACACTATGAAAGTATAAAACTAGGTTTTAATACAGCAATATTTTTTGAAAAAAATTATTACCAGCAATACATTATTATCAGCAGCACATTTTTGAAAAACGAAAATATTAGCAGCAATACATTTTTGATAAAAATATTGCCAACAATACATTTTTGGTAAAAATATTACCAGCAATACATTTTTGGTAAAAATATTACCAGCAAGACATTTTTGGTAAAAATATTACCAGGCAGACATTTTTGGTAAAAATATTACCAGCAATACAGTTTTGGTAAAAATATTGCCAACAATACATTTTTGAAGAAATATATTACTTGCAATAAAAATCTTATTGGCATTAAGTAACCCATTTAGATGTTAATATGCCGTAAAACAAAACAAATCAAACCAAACCTGAATGGGGGTCATTTTATTTTACTTCCTTAGGGGATATTATCTCTCCTTTTTTCACCCTTTTCACTCGACTTCTGGGCTTGGTTGAGCTGGGCATTTGGTCCGTACAACAATTAATATAAAACCAGCAACCCAGGGTCAAATCTTTGGTCACGAACATCAAATAATATAACACCTGCCGCTGCCTACACCTGTTGGTGTAACAAATGTTTAGTGGTCTGGTCCTCAGGGTCTTAGGACAAAGTTTTAACCACAGTGCTGCCAAGTTCCTGATTTCCAACTCCCCAACTTTGCGCGCCTTCTTTCACAATTTCTCACTGTCTCTTGCCAGACATATGGTTATTGATAATCTGGTTGGGGTCCATTTAATTACATCGTCTCAGATGCACTCGTTTTCCAACGAATCGACAAACACATCCGCCAAGTGGATTTAAATGGCGGCATTTTATTTTATTTCCTTAGAAGATATTATCCCTTTTTTTATCACCCCCCCTTCTTGCCTCCAATTTTCCTGGAGTCTCATGTCAACCTATCTAATCAACCGACAAAACGAGAGACAACCCGACAAAATCTAGTAACAAACAATGTTTTTCTATCGTCGAGGTGCATAATGAAATCAAGATAAGAAAAAAAAGTGTCCTACCTGTCACTAGAATAGTCATGTGATGGCCTCGACTTAATGAAACAAGAAAACACAGATAAAGTTTCAGAAACTTATAGTCAATTGACTAAAATCCTTTGGATCTTACTCCTGTAACGCATTGTCCTTTCTCTACTCCTCTCCTTTACTTCTTTTCCTCGGGGGTTGGTTGAGCTGGAAACTTTGATTGATGGTTCTCTGTCGGCAACCCAGGGTCAAATCCTTCGTCACGGTCACCAATTAATGCAAAGCATTTTGCCGCCGACTAACCACGTTTAGTAGTCCGGTATTCATGGTCTTAGGACGCCGTTTTAACCATAGGGCTAACTCTGCACTGGTCAATGCAGACACTGGTCCAAGTTGGTTGTTGGTCACTGGCCTCTTCGATACTCACTAAATCTGCCCACATTGTGTTCTTGATCTCAGAGCAACGCGGGTTCAAGCCGTAGCGGGTGCTGCATTAAGGAAGAAAAATATCTTTACGACAAAAATGAAACGACAGATTAATGGTGTTAATCTTCAGTTGGTTTATATAGCTATTGGTACAAGAAAATCAATCTCTATAGTGACACTGGGCCTTGTCTAAAATACCGGAGGAGCTGCGTTCAGCGTTCTTTACAATGAGGAAATCTGGTGGAAGCTGACTTGTAATTCACAATCTCTCGATGCGGATTCACAGCGCGAAATCTCTGAGCTCTCAAAGTTAACGGGTTATATGCACATCGGCCAAAAACTGGCATGGCGCCGAAGGATTCTTTGTATTCGATTTCACGTCAATCTTAATAAATGTTTTCTTTGTTCCTTAATTCTGCTTTCTTAAACAGCTTCCAATGATTCGTCTTCCTTGGGAGTAGTCATAGGGATTGTTTTCCCCCAGAGATCCAAACTTCTTCTCCTCACATCTCGCACCACCACTCTACACAAATAGTGCTAGATTCTACCTCTTCCACCTCTCATCTCGGTATTCTAACTCTGCCGACGTTTCAGGGCTAGTAGAACTGTCTAATTTTTTTAAGTGCGTAGGCGAAAGGGCGTAATTTATTCTCGCCATTAGTTTCAATACTCTAACTCTCTTTCACGTCATTAGAGTTATCTCTGTCCAGAGAGAACACACTGCGTCCTCATTTAACATTCTTAGCGTTATTGAAGTCTTGAGTTATACTTAATTATTAACGGCCACCGTACATCACAAAACAAATAAAAGTAATTTATTAAAGATTAAAACCTTAGTTAGTGAATATTTTTCTTCAAATTCAAATTAGACTTGGAATAGTTGGTATGACGTTTGCATGTTAACGTAACTGTTCGGGTTTCAATTCCCGTTAGTGGATGCACACTGCTGATGAGTCCCAAATATAAGAAGAAACGGCCGTCCAGTGTTTTTTGCATTCTGTTGGAGTTTCTTCTAGACACGATGAATTACTTAATTATCTCAAATCCTCCTTAATTTCTATCATTTGTATATCCTTGCTTGAACCGGCTTCTAATACTCTGGATTGATCGGCTTGAGAATAGTAGTCGTGGCTCATGGGGGAACAGTCCTATGGGTAAAAGAGAAACTCGGATGAGTTCCACAACGGAATATGTGATCGAGAGACGCTATATCGAGTGTGATTCGTTACCTCTTCGCCACGGAATCCCGTTGGTATGACGTTCGCCTCCTATCGTAACTGTTCGGGTTTCAATTCTCGGTAATGGTTGCGCACTGCCGATGAGTCCCAAATATAGGACAAAATGGCCGTCCAGGGATTTCTGCATTCTGATGAGGTGTCTTCTAGACTCGATGAATGACAATTATAATTATCTCAAATCCTCCTAATTTCTATCATCATATATATATATATATATATATATATATATATATATATAATAGAATTAATATATAATCCCACAAATCAGGACCTACCCACATTTCTCACCCACACATGACAGACATGCTTGCGGAGGTGTTGACGCCTCACACTTATATACACACCCATACTAATATACACACTTTCACACATCATACTCACTCAAATATAATGAGCCAAATGATAACACACACAGTAATATATACGCTTACACACATCATACTTAATCACTCCCTAAGAACCAAATAAAACACACACACTTAACATAGACACATCCCCTTTCCAGGAACCAATAAAACTGTCAAAATGACCAAGGGAATTCAGAGCAGCATGAATCCATCTAGCCTTTATCTTCAATAACAACTTAAAAGAGAGTGTTTGACCAACACAAGGTCTGACCAAAATTCATGTTAAAACAAAAATGAAAATTACAGACAAAAGTTCATTTTCTTCATCAAGTCATTCATTTCTATAGTTCACTGCTATTAACAAGCAGATTTTTTTTTCTCCTGATGATGGCCATGTTGGCCGAAACTAGTTGAGGAATCTGAAATAATAAAAAACGAAAGAATATTAATACACAATTCAGTGTCTCTGAAGATATTAATTTTTTAATATTTTTTATTGTTCAAAACATATATATATATATATATATGCTAGCCGAACGCTCCTCTGTGTCCAAGGCACGTCAAGCTAAATGACGGTTCCGTATAGGATACAGGTTCGAATCCTGTCGGAGGACGAATATTTTCTATGCAAATTTCTCGGACATTCAGGCCGGTAAATGTTATTTAATACTGTTTATTATAAACAGAGCATTTACTTAAATATTTGTATCTATAAAAAAAAAGTATCTATAAATATAAAAATGTCTTATCGCCCACGTGACGCCCACGTGACGCCCACGTGATCATATTGAAACGGAACGCTGATCTTGAAAAATTTCAGTTGTCTGTTTTGATTAGTCTTACTCTTATGTCCATCGTCTTTTCATGTTGAGTTAAATATAGTCTAATGTTAATTATGTTTTATGAATATGTCCTGAAGATGGTCTACTAGACCGAAACGTCCGATGTTGACATTAAACATTAAAACAGCATAATTGCATATTAGGATTTTTTTTTATTTTTTTTTATATTTTTTTCATATATATATATATATATATATATATATATATATATATATATATATATATATATATATATATATATGAATAAATTCATGAATTTATAAATTAATTGCACCTTTATTGAAATTAAAATAATTTTTTCCAAGTGCAACTTTTTGGATAATATAGTTCATGCCACTTTTTGAACCTGCTTTTACCAGTAAAAAAATTTTGCTTATCACCATATTTGTACAAGAACGCACAATTGTAAAATTTAAAATCAAACTCAAATTGCTCCTGCACGCTCCAAAAACAATAACTCATTTCTAATAGCATTTTTCGGATTACAACAATACATATATTTTCGTTGTCCTCTTATTACTGAGAGTAAAAACAAGAACAAAATCTATTCCATTCCTGAGGATGTCTGTAGGAACAGACGAAAGCTTGTAGTAAAAATAAGAACTAATGCAATAGAAATTTATAAAAACAAGGATATTTTCATTCATAACAGGTTCGGGGTTTTTTGTATATTATTTGAATTGTTTGCGACGATGGATTTCTCGCCAATTAAATCATTAACCTTTGTATTTGTTTTTTATATGAATAATTCATGAATATATATATATATATATATGTTATTATATATATATATATATTTTATATATATATATGTGTGTAAGTATGTAATTGGGTTATGACTTTTTGGTAAACCTACATATTGATTTTCAATGCGTGTGTGTGCTTTTCTCTGATAACGTTTCAAAATTATTTGTATTTAATTTCAATCTTCGAATTCAGTTAAAAATGAGCCGATGTTGATTAGACGAAGACGCAAATGCCAAAAGTTAATTGCAGTTTTAAGCAGTCGAGCTTCGTAGCAACTCCATTAAACCCAACATTGTATCCCGTTCCCGATGGCCTGAAAGAGGGAAGACAACTTGGCGACACCCACTGGTCATTTGATCAAATTCTTCACCTTTTCTTTTTTTTTTTTTTCTGTATGACTCTTCAACGCTGACAGTGGACCGTCTTTTCTGTGTGGTGAGTTGGCACAAGGGATAATGGCGGGAACCATGATTTGCGCCTAATGTGAGCTGATTTAAAGATGCGTTTCATGCCCAACGGTCACGATGGGGAGGGTCGTCTGAACGTGTCCTGGGTCAAAGGTCAGACAAAGCAGGAAGGATATGAAAATTAGGTTTACAGATAAATAATGTAGAGCCAGAGAGAGGGAGATATGAACAGTTTGAGATAGATAGATAGATGCATGGATGGCGATTAGATAAATAGATAGATAGAAAGATATGGATATATATGGGATATTAATATTTTATATATATATATAAACATGTTTATTTATAAATAAAATATTAATAGATAGATAGATAGATAGATAATATCAGCAGAATGAAACAGATAGATAGATAGATAGATAGATAGATAGATAGATAGATAGATAGATATATCAGATATATGAGATAGATAGATAGATAGATAGATATCTAATATTAGATAGATAGATGCATGGATGGCTATATAGATAGATAGATAGATAGATATGAGATAGATATAGATAGATATATATATAATGAAATAGATAGATAGATAGATAATATATAGATAGATAGATATCCTATTTTAGATGCATGGATGACTAGATAGATAAAATAGATAGATATTCATAGATAGATAGATAGATAGATAGATAGATAGATATGGATATGTCAGGATATTAACAGCCTTATATATGCATGTGTTATTTATAAATAAAATAGATAGATAGATAGATGAATTTCATATCAAATATTTCTCAACATATTTTAGATAGATAGATAGATAGATAGATAGATAGATAATATCATATATATGAATATCAGATAGATAATAGATTTCCTTAAAATTCCTGAATATTAGATAGATATATAGATATATAGATGCATGGATGGCTAGATAGATAGATAGATAGATAGATAGATAATATTATGAATAAACATGTTGACTGACTGAGGGATTTGATTACGTTCACTCGGCAGAGAGAGAGAGAGAAATATAAATGAGACAAAATGAATGTCTGTTATAGATAGATAGATAGATAGATAGATAGATAGATAGATAGATATGGATATACCGAGATATTAACAGCCTTATAAATGCATGTGTATTTATAAATAAAATAGATAGATAGATGGATAGATAGATAAATAGATAGATAGATATCAGCAGAATGAAATAGATAGATAAATAGATAGATAGATAGATAGATAGATAGATAGATAGATGCATGGATGGCTAGTTAGATAGATAGATAGATAGATAGATATGAGAAATCTGAGATCGGTATATGCAAAGACAAGAAAGAAAAGAAAGAAAAATGATAGAATAGAAAGAAATTTAAATAGGAAATTGAAAGGAAAAAAGAATGTTGAAAAAAAAATCAATAAAGTAAAGAAAGAAATTCGAAAAAAAACAAACAAACAAACAAAGAAGGAAAAAAAAAAAGTCTAAACCTGAAAAAAAAGGAAAGAATTTTTTCTCTAAATAAGGAAAAAAAACAAAAATAGATGTAAAAAGACAAGAGATAGAGAAAAACAGAATAAACATAGCGAAGAAATAAAAAGTATAGCTGAAGACAAAGGTTGTATGCTGGTCGTGAAAAGATGAGGGGGTGAAGGGCATCCAACCGGTGGGTGGTGGATATTAGAGGTGGGTTAGACTTCACGATATTGGCGTCAGTCATAATTTGATAAAATAGAAAATCCTGGCGGCTTGAAGAAAGGGACGGTGAGTGGCGAATTGATACGACAGGTGGCGAAATTGGAATGGAAAACACAGCAAATAGACGAAACGGGATCTAATCCAGGTCATGACGAAACATTTAATTTTTTTTGATGGCATGCATATCTCCAGCGGCCTGTGCACAAGACAATGTAAGTAAATTATTTGCTTGTAAATAATGTCTTCTCTTGTATTTAGTTTTATTTATCTTCTGGGCCGCGCCAGGAAATTTTTCTCCCCGGAATCGATCCTTCAAATCTACAAATCAACCATTCGCCCTTGCATGGAGTATTGCTGCCATATATGGTCTGGTGCACCTTCTGTTTACCTCGGAGTTCTTGACAAGATCCAGAGACGGATATGTAATATAACTGGCGCTGATCTGGCATCTCGTCTACAGTCACTCTCTCACAGACGCGCTGTCGCCTCTCTCTGTCTTTTCTACAAATACTTTCATGGTAATTGCTCCGATGAGCTGCTTTCACTGGTTCCTAGACTTCATGAATTCAAGCGCCCTACGAGGCTTAAAGAGGCGCTCCCACCCTTACACTATAGAAACTTTTAAATGTAGCCGTCTCTTCTACTCCAATAGCTTCATACCTCGCACCTCTCGCCTGTGGAACACCCTTCCCATATTACTGTTTCCCTGAAAGCTATAATCTCCAACTATTAAAATGTAATGTCAATCGACATCTCCAGTTATTTGATCTATCCACTATCCTTCTCCTCTTCCTTTCTTCTATCACTCCTATCTGCTCTTGCTCCAAATCTTCTGCAACCCCCTCCATCGTAGTGGCTTCACGCCTTACTCGGGGCGTAATGCTTAAAAAAAAAAGAAGAAAAAAGTCAGTTAAGTGCCATGCGTGATTGGCTTGATTTGTTTTAAGGCATACCAACCTCAATGGGATATTTAATGCCGATAATTTTTTTTATTTCTGGTAACATCTCTTTTTTTCAAAAATGTATTGCCGGTAATAATTTTTTTTTACAAAGTATTTCTGGTACTAAAACCTATTTTTACACTTACATAGTGTTTTGACCCCAATTTGAGTGTTAACTATTTACCCATAGTTGGGACCCTAACAGGTGCTACCACCCCGGGTCAGGGTTGACCTGGGAGCACCAGTAATTAAGAGATGGTTCCACGCTCCTCAAAACCTCCTGATCAGAGGCCTTGCTGTTGGACGTAGTTTATCCTCATCCGCAGGACGCGGATGTAGCTTATCGTCATACCCAGGACGCGGATGTAGTTTAACGTCATACCCAGGACGGGCCATACGCTTAGCCAATCATGTAACTTTCGATACATGACTGACGAGGCAGATTTTTTCCCGCAGTATGTTGCCATTTCTGCTTACGGTAGACCTGTTGCCATTCAAGGCTATAGAACCCAGTCTGCTATTTACTCATAGCTGGAGGGAGAAGAAGAGGTTTTACACCTTTCCCAAGGGTATTAGCACCGAAGTGAATGTAATGGATTCGACTGGAATTCGAACGCGGATCTCCAGTTCTTGAATCCGTGCTTCCTTGACATAGCTTTCTTTTTAATCGATTTCACAGCATGGAAGGCAATAAAGCCGCTAAAACATAAGAGGTTACTGGGTGTGAGAGAATTACAAATCAGAGAAATATTCCTAATGAGCGGAAAGGAAAAAGGTGTAACCAAGTGAATAGGAGATACCGATTGGCATTGCATTTAAATATTTGAAGATTAAAGTTGACTGGAAAGCATGGAACCGGAAGAGATTTCCATAAGCAAGGCAATAAAGCCACAAAAACACAAGGGGTTACTGGGTGTGGAAGAATTAGGAACAGAAACATTAATAATGAGCGGGAAGTGGAAAGAGTAATCAGGAGGACAACAGATAGCAGTTGACATTGCATTTAAATATTTGAAGATTAAAGTTGGATAGAAAGTATGGAGACGGAAGGGATTGCCATAAGTAAGGCAATAAAGACACTAAGACACAAGGAGTTACTGGGCGTGGAAGAATTAGAAACATTAATAATGAGCAGGAAGAGAAAAGAGTAATCAGGAGGACAGTAGATAGCGATTGACATTGCATTAAAATATTTGAAGAAAATATGCGTCCTTAATAATGTGTGACGTCATTTGTTTACATTTGGGTACGCATTGAGCAGATATGAATGTATGAGAGAAAATCATAGAGAATTGTGTTTAAAAACAGTAAAATCGAACTTGCTAACCGAACGCTCCACTGTGGCCCAATGGATTAAAGGCACTTCAGGCTATATGGCGGTTCGATTCTGAGGACAAATATTTTCTATGAAAATTTCCCGGACATTCGGGCCGGTAAATGTTGTTAATACTGTTTATTATAAACAGAACATTTACTTAAATATTTGTATCTATAAAAAGAATGTATAAACATTAAAAATGTCTTAAAAAATAATTGTCGGACTTTGTCCATTTGATAATGTGTGACGTCAAAAAACATACATACATACATATATATATATATATATATATATATATATATATATATATATATATATATATATATATATATATATATATATAAATGTGTGTGTGTGTGTGTGTGTGTGTGTACGTATCAAGACAAGCATTTTGAATTTTGCTGTCAGAAACTGTCGTCTTTCTATTCTCACATATTTATTCTAAAGTTGTGGGTTCGATTCCATCGAGACTGTCTTCATTCTAAACTATGAAGTTCACACGCTAAAAATTGTAAAAATAAAAAATAAAAAAGAATCTTCAACAGAAATTCTAGCCTAAGAAACTATAGCTTCTTAAATTCCTTTTGTCATTCTTGCTGCTAAATCCAAGTTTTAATCATGTTAGACGCGCCAGCCTACTTGGGATTCTCTCGCAATAAAGTAATTACGAAAGACAATGATCGATCGGGGTCACTGTTGTGGCAGTCTTTGTTAGCACGAGAGGCAGAATCGTCAGAATTTACTGTCCAAGTCGACACAAAATTTGGTGATGTTGCTATATATTCAAAGCCCATTCTTTCAAGAACTTCACTCCCAGGTTGTCTTTCAAACGAAAAACACATGGCTTTACAGACTGACCGACGCCGTCTATTGACCAGTGAGGCCATCAATTCCGTCCTCAATAAAGATAACAAACTGTCGAACTGCTCAAAGTTAACTGGTACTGAGAATTGTTTCTTGTAGTAAATAATGCCCGGATTACTTACGCATGGATCCGTTATTCTAGGCTAGGATAAAATATCATTTTCCCCGGACTACATGAGATTAATGTGTAGTATCTGTTCACGAGTTGGGGATTAAATACTGGATCAAACTAATTTTCCCAAATTTTTTTTATCTGAACATTTTTCAAACTGTAATATCTGTTCATGCGTATGGGTACGTCATATTAAAATGACATTGTCTCACATTACACCCAGCGTAAGTTGGGGAGTAAATACTGCATCAGACTATATTTTCCTGGGCTTCTGAACGGGATCAAACTGTAGTATCTGTTTACGCGTATGGGTACGTCATATTAAAATGACCTTGTCTCACATTCCCCCCACCGTGAGTTGGAGAATAAATACTGGATCAGACTGTATTTTCCCGGGCTTCGGGACGGGATCAAAGTGTTGTATCTGTTCACGCGTATGGGTACGTCCTGTTAAAATGACTTCGTCTCACATTCCTCCACCGTGCGGTGGGATTAAATTGTTTAATTGTATTATTTTACGGGATATCAACCTCATTGGGTTATTTAATCTCAACAAGATTTTTAGAGTTTGTAATAATTTTTTTTCCAAAAATATATTGCTGGTAATAAGTTTGTTAAAACCTATTTTTATACTTTCATAGTATTTTGTGGGGTTAACTATTTGCCCATATCTGGGACCATGACAGGTGCTACCACCTCGGGTCAGGGTGAACCTGGGACACTAGACATTATGAGGTGGTTCTAAGTTCCTTAAAATCTCCTGATAAGAGGCCTTGCTGTCGATTTTATCGTCATACCAAGGACGGTTTAGGAGTAAATACCGGATCAGACTGTATTTCCCCGGACTTCGAGACAAATGAATATGCATATATCTAAATCGGGCTATCAAACTATATTTTATCTCTCAATTGTGTCCTTGTCTTCGAAAAGGGTGCAACTGAAAATATTAATGAGAGGTGTCCAGTCCCGGGGATCAGTTTCCCGTTGCAGTACCTCGAAAATTGCACTAAAGAACAAATTTAGTAAGACAAATGCCAGCACCACCGACGGCTGCTAGGGCTGGGCTATTTTGGGACCTGGCCCGAGTGCACGCGATTCGGGTCCCCACGTTAAACAGACCTTGTGTCGTATCCTGCCAGCTTGTAAATACTAAGTGTAGTATCTTTTCACGGGTATTGGCGCACATTAATAAATGACCTTGTGTAACATCACCCCACCGTGTTGCTTGAATCAGGGTAAATACTGGATCTGACACATATTTTATACCGTAACATTCAAGACAATATTTATGTTTAGTATCTGTTTATATATGTGAGCACACCAAAAAAAATTTTTGAATGTCACATCCCTTAAATGAGATCAAGACGCCATTTCTCGGCCTTCAATATGGGATCAAAATGTAATAGCTGTTCATGCGTATATCCTCCTCCATAATGAAAAAATACTTTGACTTTTTCCCTGTGCGGGAGATGGCAAGTCTGAATCAATACCGTTCAACAACGTCTTTTCACAAAAAGTGCTTTTAGTATCTGGAGACCCTCACAGTTCACGGATAAAAAGGTTCGAGGGATACCTAAGAGCCAGATCAGGCTGAAAAAATGGAGTAATGGTGCCATATTTGGGCAGGAGCAACCCAGAGCTCACTTTCCAGGCAGTATGTGGCGAGGCTCTCACTGCTCTAGCGCTACAACTATGGAAAGTGCTCGGACGAGCTACATTCCTTGGTTTCACTAGGACTAATCTTCATGTCTAGTACCCGCCATGTTACTTACATAGTAGCAAACCATGTGTGAGATATAAGTTCGACTCGAACAGCTTCTACCAGCGAACAACTGCTCTGTGGAACAGACTCCCAAGAGGATGTTTCCTTGATCACTACAATCTTAACCTGTTCATTTCTCGAGTTAACCGTTATCTTCTCCTTATATCCATATAAACTACCCGTTAACCTTACCCTCTACCTTGAGTGTGTCCCGGGCCTTGTATAGGGTGAACCTTACTGTAAATATATAAAAAACAATGTTGGACAATCTCCTCAAAGATGAAGAAGAAACTTGAAACAATAGATATGTGATTCTACAGAAGGATGCTGGGAATAGACCATTGAAGACACCATTGCCATTAATTGCTTACAAACAAACAGCTTGTTCACGTGTGGAACAGACTCCCAAGAGGATGTTTCTCCGATCACTACAATCTTAACGTGTTCATGTCTAGGGTTCACCATTATCTTCCCCTCCTATCCGTATAAACTGACCCTTAACGTAACTCTTTTGTCTCGAAAATCCTCCGGCTTGGTACAGTGTGAATCTTACTGTACAAAAAAGGATGTTGGAGAATCTCCTCAAAGATGAAGAAAAGACTTGAAGCAATATATTGATTATATATAACTATGAACCTAAAGATCCCAGACGACCCCTGTAGGTGAAACCTAGGTAGGTTTACCTGGCTCTTTAACCATCATATTTCGACTTTTCTATAGAATTACGTAGTTACTTTTGCTTTACTCGTTTTATAACCTTTTTCTTTGGACTCTGAGCTTGAATTCTGGACGATTGTTTTTGAAATAAATTTCATTAAAATCGTTCTTTTCTTTTTTATCCATTATTTTTATTGGGCATTGGTTTTTCAATTAAAGCCAAAATACCCATTTTTTTCAAAACCAGCGTATAACTATCATTATATAATATATATATATATATATATATATATATATATATATATATATATATATATATATATATATATATATATATATATATATATATATATATATATTTCTTAACATTATGAAAATTGCGTTCTCTAAATTCTTCCAAATATTAAATACATTTTGTTATTATTAATTACTTTGTTTAATAAATTCATTTCGTTTTTATTTATTGAAAAAATTCCACATTGGACAAAACGCATCTCTTTTATTACAGTTTTCCTATTGTCTTTTACATTTATAAATATTTTTTCTTTTCTATTATTTCGTTAACTTTTCAAATTTTTATATATATATATATATATATATATATATATATATATATATATATATATATATATATATAAGCAAATATATGGATATAGATCCGACAATATGAAGAAAAATATACTGAAAAAAAAAACAAAAATCCTAATATGCAATTATAATGTTTTAATGTTAATATAATGTCAACGTCGGACGTTTCGGTCTAGTAGACCATCTTCAAGACATATTCATAAAACATAATTAACATTAGACTATATTCAATTCAACATGAAAAGACGATGGACATAAGAGTAAGACTAATCAAAACAGACAAATGAAATTTTTTTTCGTGACATATATGATCATATTGAAACGGAACGCTGATCTTGAAAAATGTCTACTAAACCAAAACGTCCGACGTTGACATTATATTAACATTAAAAACAGCATAATTGCATATTAGGATTTTTTATTTGTTTTTTCAGTATATTTTTCTTCATATATATATATATATATATATATATATATATATATATATATATATATATATATATATATATATAATTTTTCAATTCCTGATTAGGTGTTTTATGTTATCAGTAAATTTGTCAAAGTTTATATTTATTTTTATTTTATATTATTTTCTCATTCGAGAATTTCAAATATAATTTAAAAAAAAAATGACACACAAAACTTATCCATATTATTTATAAAATAATACCAAATAAAAATAGAAATAAACAATTTGAAAAATTAAATAAAATATTGGTAGAGACATTAGTATTTAACCAAACATGTTTCAAAGAATTATTGCTGCCGACATACACATTATTTAATATATATATATATATATATATATATATATATATATTTATTCGAAAATTATAACATAAATATGTTATAAAATCACAATTTTATTCTTTTAAGAATAGTATTTGAAGTCATACTTGATATATATATTTGAATCCTATAATGTGTGTGTGTGTGTGTATTATATATAATAATGGTGTATATGTATATATATATATATATATATATATATATATAGTGAATGAAAACCTCGAATAACAATGTTATATATGTATTTTGGGGCATAGAATCAGAATCTGCAATTTAAAATTAGAAATTCATCGATAAGTGATAGTTATGCAAATTTTTATATTTCGAATAGTGGAAAAAGTGTTCGTACAGTATCAATTTTTGCATTATAATACGGTAGATTTTGGTTGTACTTCAAAGTAGAAGATTCTAAACTGTTCTAGAATATTCTCAGTAACTCTATTGCAACATTCAGTTCAAAATTGGATCATTCTGCAGTCACTGTTCACTGATAACGGTTCTAATAATGGCTAGACGTAAGGAAATGACTTGTGCTCAAAAAGAGCTAATTATTAAGCTATGGAACAATGGAAAAAGTTACAGAAACATCTCCAGTGACACGAACATACCTTTTTCAACAATTGGTTCATTTATTGCAAGATTTAAAAGACGTAATACTGTTGAGAACAAAGGCAGACCCGGTGCTCCCAGGAAGATCTCTCCCAGATTACGAAGAAAGTTGATGCGACAGGTCCAAAATAACCCAATGGCCATCAGACAAGACCTTCAGAATGATCTGAGTTTGTCAGGAGTTAACGTAACTAAGCAAACGATTAGTAATGAACTACGCAGAGACGGTATAAAGTCGCGCTCCCCAAGAAAGACACCACTCCTTCTGAAACGGCATAGAGATGCCAGGTTGAAATTTGCGACAGAGCATAAAGATAAGGAAAATTCTTATTGGGAAAGAGTTCTTTGGACAGATGAGAGTAAAATTGAGTTGTTCGGTCGCAATTCCCTGAATCATGTATGGAGGAAAGACGGCGAAGCATACGCACCCAAGAACACCATACCAACTGTCAAATTTGGTGGGGGTAGTATCATGGTTTGGGGCTGCTTTTCGATGCGAGGTGTTGGCAAACTAGCAATTATAGACGGTAGAATGAATGCAGAAAAATATCAACAAATCCTAAGCGAAAATTTATCGCTTTCTGTAGAGAATCTTGGGCTTCCTCCTGATTGGATCTTCCAGCAGGACAATGATCCCAAGCATACTGCTAAGAGTACGAAGAATTGGCTTGCTAATAACAACGTTAACATCTTACAATGGCCCAGTCAGTCGCCGGATTTGAATCCAATAGAGAATTTATGGCGGTTTTTGAAAAATAAGATCCGTGATAGAGGTCCAACAAACATCAAAAACCTGAAGACAATTACTCAGGAAGAATGGGACAAAATACCTACTAAAGTATGCGAATCGTTAATTAAAGACTACAGGAAGAGATTGGTTGCTGTTGAACTTAATAAAGGCTTTGCTACAAAATATTAAATGGAGAAAACATGTTTTGTTCTGCTGTACGATCATTTTTTTTAACCCCTAAAAATTTAAATATTGCTATATTTTCTTAACCATGGAATATTATTTAGTTTTTATATGCATACATTTTTAGTATGCAATCTGATACAATAGATATATTCCCGTTTTGTTAATTTAATATGTTACAAATAAAAATATATGAAATATTTTCATGTGTACGATCCCCACTATATTATATTCTTAAGAAAATGCTTCATAAACATAATTATATTTATGGCCTGAATTTTGAAAAATTTCTTTATTTCGATATTTAATTTATTTTGGAACCAACGTTATTTTGTGGATACTAATCTTAGATTCTAGTTATTTTTTTGCTGCGCAAAAATATACACTACTACGAAATTTTTCAGGTCAGGGGGTCATTCCAATAAAAAACTATTTAATTCAAAAAATTGTACAGGAATATAGATATATAAAAAATAAATAAATTAAATTGCATCATTTGAAATTGTGATATATATATATATAATTTATATAAATATATATATATATATATATATGTATATTAATTATATTCCTGGTTTTTTTAATCAATATCATAAGATCATAGATGTTGCTAAATATACATATTTGAAGTTGGATAAAATTTTAAACGAAAATTCATCCATCATTGAGCCATCAAATAAAAAAAACAAATTCGTCTGAATTAAAATTTTACAAAGAAAATGAAAATTTCATGTATTGCCCTCAATATTGAATCCAGAAAATAACAAGATAACCAAAAAACAGTTGTGTGCGTTTTAAATTCGTAAAAAAAAACTTCATATATATATATAACTTATATTTATATTCATATAATTAATCAGCATCCATGACCTTCTGTCAACGTGTTCCAGCTGTTCTTTGCAGTAGATTGTCTGGGGATCGTGACAAAAAAGAAATCCTTGAGGTCTTTACAACAAGTCTGCTTCATTCAGAGAAAAGTTTCCCACGAAGATGATTATCCAGGGAATAATTAGCGCATGGTAATATATAAATAATAATATCATGTAAATACACATTTTACACACAACACACTCACAAATTTGAATATTTAAAGTCTTTTAAAATACAATATATATTTATATGGATATTTGAAAAAATAATATGGAAAAAAATCCAAACTTTTGCATATGCAATTATTTTGAAATTTTCAAAAAATGGATTCAACCATCGTTTTTTCGTTTCTATTAGACCATCAACTAAAATAACTTTACGAATATTAATTAACAAAGATCATAATCAATTCAACATAAAAAAGACGATGGACATAACAGCAAATAACAAAAGTATCCAATACTTATACGTCTCTTTTATAATATATATATATATATATATAATATGTCACGTGGGCGACGTTGTAAAATGGATAAATTGTCAAAAAGAAAATTTGATAAAAACATTTCATTTTAACAGCTTGATTTAAAAAATGTACAAAAAAGAGCATTAATCTTGCTAACGAAAAAAATCTCCTGCAACTCTTCTAGACTGTTCACTTGTTAAGTTGGTGAAATATAAAAATCCTTCCGCCTTCAGTTTTCTTTGAAAATATTTTAAAAATTTTTAACATTAAAACAGCTCAACTTGCATATATAGTAATCTTGGGTTTTGTTTTTTCCGTATATTTTTCTTCATAAACACTGAATCTATATCCTTGACAGTCGTCTTTTAAGAAACTTGCATATATATATATATATATATATATATATATATATATATATATATATATATATATATATATAAAAAAAATGTGTGTAACATATAAGATATAAATCCAGTGTTCTTATAGATATTTTATTTTTAAAAAAAATAGTGGTAGCCAATTGAAGATGAAATGGAACTAATAACTTTTTAATTTAATTGCAAAAATAAAATTAAGTATTTTCAAATCTATTTTTCTAACATTATTGGAACTGTTATTATTAAAATTACCATATTTTGTCATCAATTAATTTATAATATATATATATATATATATATATATATATATATATTCTCTTTTTCATTCTTTTCTTAAACGTCCTTAAACATTAACTTTTGGGAACGAAATTAAAAAGAACTCGACTATCTTCAAGACAAGAAAAAAGCAAAACCATCTAAAAGAAAATATGTTTATTCATGTCCTGCCGTTGAATCTTTTAACCCATTTTTTCCCAAAATTGACAAAGCCTTAAATGTCGGTAAGTGAGTGTAAATAGACGCCTCTTCGTGCAAAATTCTCGATTTTATGGAAGAGAACCATAGCCCAGTCAGAACGAGAAACGATAGACATCTTGAAAGATGGACCCTTACTGATATAGAGTTGATGAATACAATATGCAAGCTATATATTCTCTATATATCTATATTTATATATATATCTGAGATATATAAATAAATATATGTTCTTTTCTTTGAAGAAGAAGTTAAAAGCATTTGCTAAATAAAATTAAACAGAGAAAAATAAAAAAAAATGGCTGGATTTCTATACATAATAAAATATAAAATCATATATATATGTATTAAAATATGTGTGTGTTCTTTCGCCAAAAAGAAAAAAAATTATAAGACTAAAACATATTTTTCTTTCATGAAAACAAATCAATGAAAAACCTGTATAAAAATAATATTACAAAGATATCTTCTTTTAAAATAAAAATGATGTCATCGACGAAAACAAAAGAAATCAAAGATGACGATGATGAGGTGCTTTGAAATAAAAAAAAACCTTCCATTGGCATGACGATAAACTACATTTGAAAGGCAAAAGGCCTCTGATCGGAAGTTTTGAAAGGACCGTGGAACCAATAAAATTAAAATGTTAACCAGGTCCAAAAACCGATAGTGGTAGCAATTTTTAGGAATCCAATTATGGTCAAATAGTTACCCCTCCCCGGAAACTGGGATCAAAACACTATAATGGTATAAAATAGATTTTTATAGTAAAAAAAAAAAATGTTAATACATTTTTAAAAATTAAATATAACAACACAAATGACTTAATCTAATAAAAACCATTTTTTTTAAAAAAAAAAAAAAATATATATCAATATATATATTCTATAAACTATTTCTATAAATATATATATATTCATGCGAATGTATCCTAAAAAATCTTGTCGGTATTAAATAACCCATTGTAGACGATATGCCGCAAAAGAGAAATAAACCAAACCAAACCTTGTTAGCTATTGTGACATGTGGGGGCTTCCTTACTTTTCTCGATTCATCATATATATAAATAGTAATATAAATAATATATATATATATATATAAGTATAGAGGTATAAATTTTTACTCGGCCCTATTCGGCCATTTTCTATTTCTCATTTTCAGCGGTCTCAACAGCCAAGGCCCGCCCTTTCCCATTTTTTCACTCTCAGCAAAAATCTATTACAAGTATTAAAATGTATTTGTGTGTGTGTGTGTGTGTATTTTTTTTGCCATATGAGAAGGTAAATGGCGTGTACCCTCAATTTTTCTTTCATGAAACCTAATCAGTAAAAAAGCTGTATAAAGATTATTCACACATAGATATCTTTTTTGATAGCGGTAATGTCGTCGCTGAGCACATTTTAATCAAAGCCTACGATGATGAGATGCTTCGTTTTTAACAAACCTTCCGGGGCATGACGATAAACTACATCCGGCAGCAAAGCCTCTGGTCAGGCGATTTTGAGGAGCGTGGAACCACCTCTTAATTGCTGTTGTTCCCATATCCACACTCTGTCCTGGGCACGCAACAAATAAAAAGTTTCGAAGCTTGGGTGGTTTGACCCCATAACTGAGGTCAAAACCCTATGAAAGCAAAGAAATACGTTTTTGTAGTCAAAATACCAACGATACATTTTCATAGTAAAAACAATACTAATGCTTCGAAGAAAATTAAATTTTGGCATTAAATGACCCCAGAAGGAGTCAGGGTGAACATAGAAAGAACAGTCTTTTAGTATTAGATAGATAGATAGATAGATAGATAGATAGATAGATAGAAAAGAATAGACTGAAATAGATAAAAAGAAAGAAAGAAAGAAAGAATAGACTGAAATAGATAGATAGATAGATAGATAGATAGATAGATAGATAGAAAGAAAGAATAGACTGAAATAGATAGATAGTTAAGAAAGAAAGAATAGACTGAGATAGATAGATAGATAGAAAAGAATAGACTGAAATAGATAGATAGATAGATAGATAGATAGATAGATAGATAGATAGAAAGAATAGACTGAGATAGATAGATAGAGAGACTGGAAAAATAAATAGATAGATAAATAGAAAAGAATAGACTGAAATAGAAAGAAAGAAAGAAAGAAAACAGAAAGAAACAAAAAAGAAAGAAAGGATAGATAGATAGATAGATAGAAAAGAATAGACTGAAATAGATAGATAGATAGATAGATAGATAGATAGATAGATAGATAGATAGATAGATAGATAGAAAGAATAGACTGAGATAGATAGATAGATAGAGAGACTGGAAAAATAAATAGATAGATAAATAGAAAAGAATAGACTGAAATAGAAAGAAAGAAAGAAAGAAAACAGAAAGAAACAAAAAAGAAAGAAAGGATAGATAGATAGATAGATAGATAGATAGATAGATAGATAGATAGATAGATAGACTGGAAAAATAGAAAAGAATAGACTGGGATAGATAGATAGATAGATAGATAGATAGATAGATAGATAGATAGAAAATAGACTGAACTAGATAGATAGATAGATAGATAGATAGATAGATAGATAGATAGATAGATAGATAGATAGATGAAGGGGATCCTTTTGAACATGTCAAATAGTCTGTTAATCATAACAAATCATGATTTCTTTGTATGACAATACTTAGAAATTTTCTTAAAGTACTGTTGTTTATTCTGCCAATTTCAAATACCAAAGACGCTACTTGGTTTCAGTGAGAAAATGAAAGAAAAAAGTAACAAGCGAATATAAAAGTGTTTAACATCTTCTGCGAACACCTTATAAATAATGGACTCTTCCGATTAGAAAAACAAGGCACCCATCCTGGGTATGACGATAAACTTCGTCCAACAGCAATGCCTCTAATCAGGAGCTTTTGAGGAGTGTAAAACCACCTCCGGGGTTGCAGCACCTGTTAGGGTCCAAGCTATAGGCAAATAGTTAACTCCCAAACAGGTGTCAAAACACTATGAAAGTGTAATACCAGAAATACTTTGTAAAAATTTAAACCAGCAATACATTTTTAGATAAAATAAATATCACCAGCTATACATATTTTGAAAAAAAAAAAAATTACCAACGATAAATATTTGAAGGAAAATTATTATCAGAAATAGATTTTTAAAGAAAAAAATTACCAGGAACAGATTTGTTGTAGAAAAATATTTTACCAGAAAATTTTTTTTACCAGAAATAGGTTTTTGAAAAAAATATTACCACCAATAAAAATTTTGTCGGCATTAAATAACCCTTGAGGTTGATATGCCTTAAACCAAACAAAACCAAATCAAAAACAAGGCACAAATGAAAGATTATGCCTCTTCCGGATGTCTCATGGCACGTGGAACTAGAACAATCTACCCTAGCGGGCGAAATAAAAGGTTTGATTCGAGAATCCAATCACCTGAAGAAGGTCAAAGCGTTCAACGGCCGAAACGTTGTGAACATGGCAGTTAAGATAAGGATAATAGTCCGAATAATGTAAATAATATAAATAATCATAATACCTCATTTCAGAGATATAGACAGATATATAGAGAGACATAGACATAAAGGCTGGAGCGTACAATGGTCGAAACGTTGTGAATATGGCAATGAAGATGAGGATAACAGTCCGAATAATCCGAATAATATAAATAATCATAATACCTCATCTCAGAGATATAGACATAAAACATAGCATTTGACAATGTTAAGTAAATTTCAAAAGTATGTCTGTCTTATTGTTATGTTTAAAAAATGGATACAAATATAAAAATTTGAAAACAATCTACAAAAAATGATAAGTGTTTCTACAAACTTTGCTTGTCTTGCAACAAAAAAAAAATGGCTGCCCTGGTAATGAAGGCCTCAAAACGAATGAAACGCTTCCATCTTGAAGGAATACAACTGAAACTTGCTTAATAAAATGGGGATCTTGTTCATTTTGAAATTTTCCGTTACTAAGAGGAATTAATCAAAAAGCTTAGAATAAATCTCATGAAACTCTCCTGTCATTCGGTTCATTCCCCTGGGGCGGGGAATTTACTTTTCATTTTCTCTTCTTAAATAGCACACATCTTTAAGTGTTGTATTATTATTATTATTATTTCTTTTGATATCCGTTTTATACTCATTTCTTTTAGGGTCCCAACCGGAGACCTAAGTTCGGAAATTTTTTGTTTTTTTTGGGGGGTTTCCGTTGAAAATTATTGTAAAAAAAATAAAACAATCTAAGTTCACAAAACAGTTTACATATCGTAAAGAATCTTCCTAAGACGTGAACTATAATTTTTTTCTTTTTTTTTCGTATTTTTTTCTCCATAGGCTATGGCCAAGGGATTCCTTCAATGAGTCTATCAGAATCTTTTCCAGTCAAACTGAGTCACCAACCACAACTAAATCTACAAAGAATGATAAATCTTTGGGGAAACGTTTTGTCTTGCAAATCAGAAAAAAATTCTGCCCTGGTAATGGAAAGCCTCAAAACGAATTGAAACGCCTCCATTTGAAGGTATGCAACTGAAAATGGTTAATAAGATTTGGATCTTGTTCATTTTTAAATTTTCCGTTACTAAGAGGAATTAATCAAATAGCTTTGTATCAATCTTAAACTCTCCTGTCATTCAATTCATTCCCTGGGGCGGGGAGTTAATAATTTGCATACTTAATTATTGAGTCTCAATATTTTTCCAGATGTGAAACCAAGATGCTTGTCGGAATTACAATCATTTGTAATAAAATGTTCTGCAAATAGACACCATCTCATATTGTTGTGTTTGAATCAAATACCCGTGTCCATAGAATCTTTTATTTTTTCCGTTGTGCAACCCAAATAAATAAAATTATTTTTGATACATTGACCAGCGTATATTGAATGGGATTTATACTAAACTGTTTGATTAATTCGACTCAAATAGTAAAAATCAAAACGGAAGAAAATTTCAAGATGTGTATTATTCCCATCATATTATTCAAGATTTCAGTTGCATAAATTCACGTTAGCGGCGTTTGATTCGTTTTGATGGCTTCATTACAATTACAATATTGTTTTTTACAAGACAAATTAATTTGTTCAAATACTTTAATATTTTATAATGTTTTTCCTTTTTATATTTCCATGCAGATTTTACACATTACCTGAAATTATAGATAAACACATTGTCGAAATATTGTTGAATTAAATCGCAGTTCTCTAAATGTTAATAATAATAATAATTGATTGGTTGATCTGTTTTTATAGATTATCAACCCATTGCACGTTATTTAAAGCCAGAAAAATATTTGTTTGATTTGTATGAATTTCGGGGAATATATTAATGATTTAGTGATACAAGTTTTATTAATTAAAAGTTTTATATTAATTAAAAGATTTCAGCGAAAGCGAGGTAACTATGGCGGCCCTAGTTTTCTTTTTTTTAACCCACCCTCAAGTCACAATGGAACATATGCACCTTAATATGCTTGTTAATATGCAGTCGTTTGTAATAAAATATTCTGCAAACTCTACTAATGTCATATTATTGTTTCATTTTTCAGTTGTGCATCCCACATATATCAAGTCAAGTTTGGTACATTTGACGGCGTAGGTTAAAAGGGGAATCGGTACAGTTGTCAACTTTTGCAGAAATTGTGATGTTTTTCTTTGAGATTTGTTCTATGAGTTACTAAGAGGAAATAATCAAACAGCTTAGTATCAATCTTATGGAACTCTCCTGTCATTCGGTTCATTCCCCTGGGGCGGGGAGTTAGTGTAATTTTAATTTTCTCTTCTGAAATAGCACACATCTCTAATTATTATTATTATTATTTTCTTTGATTTCTGGCGTGTACACATTTCTTTCCAGGTCCCGCCCAGGGACCTAAGGTTAGAGATGGCATCATGACACTTTCCACAGACGAAAAAAAAAAAAATTACATAGATAAAGCCCTTCGTAAAGTGTGGGCTGTAATTGTCAGAACAATTTTTTGTATTTCTTTCAGGCATGGACTTCCAGGAATCCTTTCAATTAGTCTACTGGAATCTTTTCCAACCATTCCTAGGGCTCCAACTACAACAGGGATTGTTGATGTTCCCATGTGCCACATTTTTGAGATTTCTATTTCAAGGCCCTTGTATTTTGACAGCTTTTTGAATATCTTCAAAGATTATTATTATATTTCTTTTGATTTCCGTTTTATATCCATTTCTTTTCGGGTTCCAACCAGAGACCTAAGTTCGGAAATGGCATCATAACATTTTCCACTCAAAATTATGGTAAAAAAACAAAAACAATCTAAGATAGTTTACATAGATAAATACTTTCGTAAGGTGTGAGCTACAATTTTAAAATCTTTTTTTTTTCGTATTTTTTCAATGAGTCTGTCTGAACCTTTCCAATCAAACTGAAGTCACCAACCACAACTAAATCTACAAAGAATGATAAGTCTTTGATTATCTCTTTCACGTTTGTTGTCTTTTTTTTGAAAAAAATGGCTGTCCTGGTAATAAATAGCAAAACGAATGAAACGCCTCCAGCATGAAGGTATATCGAATAACGTGCTTAATAAGATTATTTCATTTTGAAATGTTCTGATACTAAGAGAATTAATCAAAAAGAAAATAGAACATCAATCTTACATTGTACTCTCCTGTCATTCAAAGTTCATTCTCCTGGGGCAAGACACTTCTTTTCATTTTCTCTTCTTAAATAGCACTCATCTTTAAGTGTTGTATTATTATTATTATTATTATTATTATTTCTTTTGATTTCCGCTTCATACTCGTTTCTTTGAGGGTCCCAACCAGAGAGCTAAGTTCAGAAGATCATAACATTTTTCGCTGAAGATTATTGTAAAAAGAAATAAAAAATAAAACAATCTAAGTTCACAGACAGTTTACATAGATAAAGCCTTTCGTAAGGTGTGAGCTATAATTTTAAATCTTTTTTTTTTGTATTTCTTTAAGGCATAGGCTACCAGGGATTCCTTCAATGACGACTGTCAGTATCTTTTTTCCAGCAAATTAGTCTCCATTAACAGGAATTATCGATTTTTCATTTTGTTTCGTATTTTTTATATTTTTTGAAGATTTTCATTTTGTACATTAAAATCTGCAGGGACTTCCATGTCAATAAAATAGCACATTCTCTTTTTGTGGTTTGAATGCAATGTCTGCGATTAGCTTTGATTTATAAAATTGTTACACGTCTTATCTCTGTAACCGTGTCTGAGTGATGTTCATACCAGTATTTGCAGTTTCCTTCTCGAAAAATATGCATATTTTCCAGTGCAGATATTGGCCCATTCCATCATGACGAGTTTTATATTCAGTTGATGCCAATACCGTGCAACCTGCTACAAGATGATCAATTCTTTCTGGATATTTATCACAGAATCTGCATTTCAGCTTAATACAATTTTTCTGTTTGTTTGGTTAGTAATTTCTAGTTAACAAGCTGTTACAAAATGCGAAGGCCAGGGTCAGAATAGACAGTGATTAGTCGGAATAATCCCTATGGGTCGTATTCTGATAATGTTGGAATACCTTTATCACAACACTGCCAATTCAACGGAGGGTCGCAATAATTATGAAGTGACGATAAGCTTCCCACACGTAATTTCGAGAAATAGTCTAAGACCACACACGGAGGGACGATAAAACAAACGAGCGACATGCGTCCCCGTGATGCCATTCCTCCCGCTGCCTATTAGAATCTAAGCTGCCACGTCTAACCCTCTCTTCTAATAAAATGGAATACGTAAAAAAAAGGTTTTCTTTTCGTTAACCCTAGAACACTAACCCTTAATTAAAGTTACACCACTACTAACCATGGGTATATCATACCCGATTTTGTAAATATCAAAAAAATATTAAATATAAATCTTTATTTGAAATATTTTACACACAGGCACTTCAAAGTTTGTACTTTGAGTTAACATTAATAGGAACTGAAAAACATTATTTAGGTAAGAAAATCAGGTACTGAAAATTATAATTAAAAATAGGAAAATTTGCGTTGGGTACTATATACCCATGGTTAGTGTTCTAGAGTTAATACCAATTTATGTTGCACCGTAGGGAGACTGAGGTGTTCGAATCCTGCCGAAGGACGCATATATTTATTTCATTCAACGAAAATAAATAAATAAGCTGTTTGATAAATGAAATTGGTGTCTACAGAAATGAGAATATGCACTAAAAATAACTTTTAAAGAGATAAAATCTGTCAGATTAATAAATCAAAAATCCATTACTTATTTGCATAATATGTTATTTAAATTCCTTGAGGTTTCTCCGATGTATTCCTTATGTCAATTATTACAGGTAACAGAGTAAATTCTTCCTCCAAGTTATAGCTTATTATTTTGTTTTGTATTAATAAAGTCTGTTATTATTTTAGAAGTTGTGACAAATTTTATGTTGAATTTAGATAAATTCTTTTCAAATGAAAAAATCTTAGAGTTAGTTTGGTAGAACAATATGTTTTTTATTTTCACCAATTTTCAAAGTTTAGGTGGCTTTTCTGCTTTGTAAGTTCAGAAAGAGAGAGAAAAAAAATAAATAGAGAGAAAGAAATATATTTGAAATAAAGAATTTAAAATAAGGAACAGAACAACAGTAATGAGAAAGAAACCAGAGAAATAGAAAAGAAAAAAAAAAAAAGAAAATAAAAAAAAAAATTTTCCAGAACGAAAGAAATAGAGAGAAAGAAAATACAGAGATTTATGGAAATCTAAGAATTTTTTAAGGATAACAAAAAGAATGAAAAAAAAAGAAATAGACAGAGAAAAAAAAATATTTTTTTAAAAAGTATAAAATTTTATAACAGAAAGAGAACGATTAATCCAAAAAAATTAAAAAATTGAAAGTTTTTAGAGAGGAAAGAAAGAAAGAGAGAAAATGAAATAAAAGAAAGAGAACAAAGAAAGCATTGGCCCAAATGAAAAAAAATAGAGAGATATCCAAATTTATTTTAGAGAAAATGAAATTTTGAAAAAATTTGAGAGTGAGAAAGAAAAGAAAAGAAGGTAAATTTCAAATGTTAAGAGAGATATTTAAAAGAAAAAAAGAAATGAAACTTCTGAAAAAAACACCGTAAATTTTTTAGAAAAATTTTTTAGAAATTTTAAAATAGAGAAATTTTAAATATATTGAAAAAAAGTTTTATTTTTTTTTGATTGGTCGAACCATTCAGAGAAAAAAATCTGATTCGACTAGATTTCAAATTTAAATAAAGGCCAATTTTAAAACAATGAGAGAAAGAAATTTTTAAAGAAAAAGAAAACTTTACCTTATAGTTTCAGAGAAGAAAGAAATAATATATAAAGATAGAAAAAAGAATAAGATAGAAATTGAAACCTAATACATTTGTTTTAGAAAGAAATGAGAGACTTAAAACTTTTTATAAAGAAAAAAGAAATAAAATCAAAAATTCAATAGAGAGAATTTCCTTTGAAAAGAAAAATAGAGAAAAAAAAGAGGAAGAATCCCTTTGCACCCGATTGCCCAAAAAGAAAGAAAAGAAATTGAAATTTTCTGTAAGAAAGAAAGAAATTTAATTGTGTTTAGAAAACGTAAAAAAGAAAAAAAAAAAGAAAGTTAAAATGGAAAGAAAAAAACTAGAAAAAGAAATCTTTGAAATTAAAAAATTAAAAAAGAAAGAAAGGCGGCATTAAAAAAAAGATTTTGTTGAGAAAAAAAGTAAAGAAAGAAAGAAATTTCAGAGTTTAAAGTTTTTAAATTGTCATTAAGAGAGAAAGAAAAAAAAAATTTTAGATTTTAATTTATTATTTAGAAATGTTAAATAAAATTGTAAGAATATCTCGCTGAGAAAATAAATGATTAAGTTTATTTAAATTTATTCTAAAATTTCAAATTTTTTGAATTTATTTTTTTTTTAAATTGATTAAATTTAATTTTAAAAAAAAGTGGTTTAAATTAGAAAAGAAAGAGTAAAAAAAAGAGAGAAAGAAATTAAATTAGAAAGAGAGAACAAGAAAAAGAAATTTAATAAATATCTAGAAATTTTTTTTCCAGAATAGAAAAAAAGAAAGTGGGAAAAATAGAAAAGAAAAGAAACAAAAAACTTGAAAGAAATTGGAAATTAATAAGAAAAGGGATAAATTAAGAAATATACGTTCAAATCTTATTTATTTTTTTTATTGTTCAAAAAAAGAAAGAATTCAAAAAGAAAGAGAAAGAAAGAAAAAATAGAAAAGAAAAAGTGTTTGAAAATGATTTTTGAAAATCGTTTAAAAATTGGCTTTAAAAAAAAAAAAAAAGAAAGAAAGAAAAATGGAAATATAAGAAAGAAAATGATCATTTAAAAAATGATAGAGTGAAAATTTTTAAAGAAAGAAATATAGATAAAGAAAAGCGATAGAAGAAAGGAAATTAGAATTTTTATAAAGAAAAGGAATGAAATTGAATAAAAAACAAAGAAAAATAGAATTACGTTTCAAGTGTGAGAAATAAAAAAAAAAAAAGAAAGAAAAAAAAAAAAAAAAAGAAAAAGAAATTGAAAGTGAGAAAATGAAAAGAAAGAAAAAAATGAGAAAGAAAGAAAGTGTGAAAAAAAAAAAAAAAAGAAAAAAACAAAAAAATTTTGTTTAAAAAGAAAAGAAAGAAGTAATTTGTAGAAAGAGAAAGAAAGAAAGTTTTAGGAAAAAACAAAGAAAGAAAAAAAAAGAAAAGAAAGAAAGAATAAAAAAGAAAAGAAAGAATGAAAAATTCTAAATGGGTTTTAAATAAAAAGACAAAAATCTTATTTTAATTCAATTTTTTCATTTTGAATTATTTACATATTTTACTTTTATATTTTATCGGGTCTCACTAGACCTTTTATTCTTCGGGGCTTACTAGAAGCTTATTCTATCATGAACTTTAGAATTATCATTCATCCGAAAATCCAAGAAGGAAAATTGTAAAAATATTTTAAGCATAGTAGCACTTTGATTCCTTTTATCAAAATAAATAAATACGATATGGTGTTGCTGAATTTCCAGAATTTAAAAAATATATTGAACCTTTCATGTTCGATTTCTATTGATTTTTCACCTTGATGTTACTGAACAACTGGATCAAATACAAACATATAATATTTCCCTTTCTATTGAGCGAAAGGTTTTTTTAATGAATAGAGTCCGTTTTCTTTCTAAGGGTATAAAAATTAATATCAATTAAAAACCTTTTATATACGATATAAATGAGTGATTATTCGCAAATAACATTACTTTTTCTACCCGTGCGAATATAAAATATATATATATATATATATATATATATATATATATATATATATATATATATATTTATATATGCATGTTTCATTAAAAAATAACAGACAAAATGTACTACAGTTGAAAAAATATTTAATTTTTTCTTGTGTTCAAATGACAAGAGCTTTCTTTTCTGGACAAAAAAAACAACAAATACCAACGAAGTTTATAAATTACAAAAAAACAAACATTATCTATGAGTTCAAATGCCTATCTGATCACAGTTCCATCAGAACACATTTAAACACACAAGATTTACCCGACACTATTAGGAACATACTAGTAGAAAACACTAATATATTAACTGCATCCACTTGCAAAAAAAAACTAAAAATAATGGAAGCTCTAATAATAAAAAAAAAAAAGCCAACTCTTAACAATATTAACTATGAACAAAGCCACAATGTGCTAACCGTATTCGGAAACTAAAACATCACTACCACACACTGAACATATACATAATGTTTACACTCTATTAAGCTGATAATTGAACCATCCTTGATAATGGCTAAAGGTATAGCCGAAAGCGCTCGGAAACACAAAACATTCGGACAGTTCTTACACACTCTTTGTCCAGAAAAGAAAGCTCTTGTCAGAACACAAGAAAAATTAAATAAAAAGCTCAACTGTAGTACCTTGTCTGTCGTTTTAATGAAACATGCATAAAGGAAGGATTGCTGCCTAAATATACATATATATATATATATATATATATATATATATATATATATATATATATATATTGAATAATTTTATGTTTATGAATACATAATATACAGAATGAGTTAGAAGACAAACGTTTTTGAAAAAATTCAAAACATCATTAATTTTAGCTTCAAAATTTTTTATTCACATCAATGGCTTCGTATTGAATTAACATTTGATAAAATCAAGTGTTAAGGAACAACCTCCTTCATGTAGTTTCCTTTTTCATTGATGAATTTCTTTTATATTCTTAGAAGGTGGCCTCCACGCTTTCTAGCATTGCTCTGTCGTTTTTGGTGACTTCCACGCGAATAGCTTCTTTGAAATCGTACCATTGTACGAACGCGTCTTGAGGTTTCTTTACAAGAAAAAAAATCACACATGGACAAATCAGGGGACTGAGGAAGCCAAGGGGTATCAGCAAACCTGGAAAAGAGGCTATTACCAAAGAGAGGGCGAAGAAGTCGGATAGGAATAGCTTTTTGTAGTAATTCAGGCTCAAAGATGTTGTTTATCATCTTGATGTAACGCCAAGGGTTCACAGTAACAGTATTTCCATTATGGTTATCAAAAAAGTAAAATCCAATGACGCTACCTTTTCCAACAGTATACCAAAATGTCACTTATGGTCTGTCCAGTAATTTTTCGTGTAGTTCTTTGGATTTTCAAGAGTCCAATAACGACGATTCTGTTGATCCACCATGCTATTGAGAGGGAAATGTGCTTTACCATTCATTAACAAAATTAGGTTGTCATTTGCCTCAAAATTTGCTTCCATCTGACGTGTGAAGTTAAGCCGCCGTGGATATTCCTCAACTGTTGCCCCATAACGAATTTGTAGGGGTGGAAATGCAATTCTTCATGCAAAAAAAAAACAAAACAAAAAAACAAAACAAAACAAAAAAAACAAAAACAAGACAAAAAACCGCCTTCAGTCAGTTATGTGCCATGCGTGATAAACGCTTAGGCGATCATGTATCTTTCGATACATGACTGACGAGGCAGTTTTTCCCTACAGTAGATTGCCATTTCTTTCTGCGGTAGACCAGTTGGCATCCAAGGCTATAGAACCCGATCTGTCCTCCTGTTTATCCATAGATGGGGGGAAGAAGACGAGGATTCATATCTTTCCCAAGAGTATTAGCACGTAAGTGAATGTAATGGATTCGACTGGAAAGTCAGTCATTTGCCATGCGTGATACACGCTTAGGCGATCATGTATCTTTCGATACATAACTGACGAGGCAGTTTTTTTCCTGCAGTAGGTTGCCATTTCTTTCTGCGGTAGACCAGTTGCCATGCAAGTCTATAGAACTCGGTCTGTCCTGCTATTTACCCATAGCTGAGGGTGGAGAAGACGAGGATTTATGCCTTTCCCAAGGGTATTATCACGTAATGAATGAAATAAACTCAAATGGGGAGTCAGTCAATCAATTATGAGCCATGCATGATACTTATCCAAATGGCAAAATCATGTATCTTTCGATACATGACTGACGAGGCAGTTTTTTTCCACGCAGTATGTTGCCATTTCTTTCTGCGGTAAATCAGTTGTCATGAAAGGCTATATAACCCGGTTTGTCTTGCTATTTATCCATAGCTGGGGGGGGGGAGAATATGAAGATTATCAATCTTTTCGACCTTTCCCAAGGGTATTAGCACGTAATGTTTTCGACTGGAATTCGAACTCTGATCTCCGATTCCTCAATCCGAGCCGTTATCCATTATCCCACCGTGCCTCCTTACCGGACGATTATCGATGTAGCTCAGTCACGTGCTTCGGAGCAAAAAGATTCCAACGGCGCAACAAAGCATGTCTGACGCGTTTTCTGGGGTACGTACCGTTCGTGGGGCACCCACCGTTCTGCTACTCATTAGGGTACCTCGTGTACGAAGTGGATGAACGCAACGTAAGATTGTGTTACGTGTGGGCGCACCCTGATTTCGGTGAATGTTAAATCAGCGACGAAACTCACATTGAACTAATGTGGCAGATTCGTTCTTCGCGGAACTGTCGTAGGTAAACGCGCGGTGCTCTATCGTCCACAGCGCCATGGCTTCAACTGAAAAAAAAAACACAAACAAAAAAACTTGATAAGACATCAAGGACCGAATGGTACCTGTTGGACATATATCCCTCCCCCTGTGTAACGTCCGTTTCAAAAACGTCCGTCCTTTCTGCCTCACCCTGTATATACTTACGTGTGTTGACATATATAAAATATGTATGTTATTTTAATACTAACATAATATATACGCGTATTATTTATATCATATAACTTCAATATACCATCTCATGTGGGGAATGATATTTTATTTAATGTGGGTTGTTTATTTTGTATTATAACGAGAGCGCTAGAAACAAAAGATTTTATTCTTCAAATTTCGTTTCTTTCGTTATTAACATTATATCCGTGATATAAAAACACCGATATTTCACATATTTTTACGTACAAGGGGGAACAAAAATAATAATATAATTTGGAGATAATCCTGACCTGGAGAAGCCATTTTTAAGATTCCTGATTTAAACGGGCCGGATTCATCTATGTCCCAAAGGGAAATGTCATCTTCTGTTTATAAGCTGGGGTGCAGATTTAGCATCAGCCTGTCCCTTTGGGTCACTGTATGGAGTGACGTCACGAAGCAGTCATTATGTGACCACGGGATTCATTTTCAAACAAAGGAAGATAAGCGCCTTATGTATCTCCATAGTATAATAATAGCTTCTAGGTTTTTTTTTTTTATCCTTGCAGTGGGTGCTATAGAGCATTTTGGCGTTATCCTATAAGATTATTCTAATGTTGATAGTTGTATTTTGGTTGTATACGATATACTTGTCGATGTGTGCATGGATTGCACTGAGTTTAGGCAGGTGGCAAGTCAATCTTCGAGAGAATGTAGTGGTTGCGTGCCCGATGTAAGTATTTAATGCTGTTTTTTCATTACTAGTGTTGGAGAATAAATATCCAAGTAGGCATGAAAATTCATAGACAACATTATTTTTACATAAGGAGATAAGGAGTTTTTTTGAGATTCAGTGTTGTTGGTCAAATTAGATGTTTTAAACTTTTTGTAGTCGATGATAAATCGTACGTGTTTGTTAGGATCATTTAGTGTTATGTACCTGTGAATTATGCTTTTAATTGCTTTTTCATCCTGTTTAGAATTAACGTGTATTTTGTTGCGACAAAATAAGTCAATCCCTTCCAGCTCTCAACAAGTTCCTTCCATCTGTTTCTTCCACATTCCGTCATCCACCTGCTCAAGCCCAGTAGGTATGTCATGCGTTGTTTTCACTTGTCTTTTTTTTTCCTCTATTCCACCTGTGAGTATCAGATTCTCCAGGCCCTCCGACCTCAACATTTGTCCCAGAAACTTCAGCTGCATCTTCCTGATGCTAAGTATAAGCCATCTCTTTGTTTGCATCCTCTCTAAGATATCATCGTTGCTCACACGCTCGGTCCATGATATCCTCAGCATCCTTCTGTAGAACCACATCTCCGTCGCCTCGAGTCTCTTCTTCATCTTTGAAGAAATTGTCCAACATTCGCTGCCGTTAATTTAACCAGAACCTTTCTTTTTTGACGACACAGTTCTGCTTTCTGTTAATAATACGTTGAATCATGGCTCTCCACAATTTCCTGATCTTTGTAAAAAGAATAAATGTTGTTTTTTACCATCTCCCAATAACTAGCTTTCAATTGATCATCCATTTTCGCAAACTGATTCTTCTTTTTCTATGTGCCGTATTCTGTCCTTTTCTGGACGTTTTGATGTCTTTTAATTTCCTGTCTTTAGATAAAGTCGGTCCAAAATGAACCCATGTTGGAATATAAAATCAGTTTGTGTATAAATATATTCAAATTCTCCCGTCGATTAAGATGAATGGGACCCAAGAATCCAACCCACACTTACGATTTGATTAAAGTGAAGGCTTTTGTAAAAACCAACCTCTCTTTGAGAAAGAACTGAGAATAGAGAATTGGTAAACACAGTATGACACGAAGAATCCTTTTGAATTTTGAATTATCCTACTCTTAAAATGCTTGCTACCCAGTCTGTGCTTGGAGTGAAGGATATATAGCCATCATTTCTAAAGGCTGCTTGTGCGAAAGTGTTGGGGCGCACCCACCTTCTGACTGATAATGGACTGATCCCTCTACGATATAAGTTTTGTGCTAGAGAAAAGAAAAAAAAAGGATCAGGTTCAGCTTTATCAGTCGAGATCAGGTTACCATTACATACAGTTGGACTGTAGACTTTGTTTATTTTATTTACTAAAATATGGCGTTCCTTATTACTAATCACTCTGTTGTTAATTATCTCTTACAAATATACCAGTATTTATCCCTACAACTGTGTTTGTCTTTATTCGAATACACACACGCGGGAACACTCCCAACAACTCAACAGAAAGTGATTGCAATAAACTCAACCATTATTCGAACTCTATTTTTCTTTCTTTTTAGGTGCCATGTCTTTCAGGGCGTAGTCGATTATGGCTCTCCACCTCCCTCTATCCCTTGCAGCTCTCAAAAGTTTCTTCCCTCTGCTTCTGTCCCCACACCACGTTCCGTCATCCACCTGCTCGAGCCCGCTCGGTAAGTCATGAGCTGATTTCCTTTGTCTCTCTTTCCTCTACTCGACCTGTGAGTATCAGATTCTCTAGGCCCTCCTTCCTCATTATGTATCTCACAAACTTTAACTGCTTCTTCCTGATGTTAAGTATAAGCCTTCTCATTGTTTTCAACCTCTCTATTAAATATTTTTAACAAAATTAAAAAGAATAGAATAAAGCCCATAAATATTGATTAAAATGAAAATAACTAACATTAAAAAATAAAAATGTTAATAAAAATATAATATATATTAAGAAAAATAAGAAAGTAAGAAAAAATAATAAAACTATAAAAATACTTATCTTTTCCTCTTCCCGCCTATACAAGAGTTTGTCTCTCATCATTCATTCTATGTAACCCACTGCAAGCCAATGCTACTCACGTCTTGCTTGGGGTGAAATGCTTAAAAAAATAAATAAAAAAATAATAAAGATATAAAATAATTAAAAATAAGGAAAATATAAAAATAAGAAAAATAAGAAAAAATAAGAAAAATATAAAAATAACTATCCTTTCTTCATTCCACGTATACACAGTCTTCTCACATCCCCATGCCGACCAGTGGCACTCCCTCCTTGCTTGAGGTGAAATGTTTAAAAAAAAGAAAAACAAAATAAAATAAAAATAAGAAAAAATAAGAAAAGTAGAAAATAATTAAAAATAAGAAAAATATAAAAAAGTTAAAAATAACAAAAATAAAAAATAAAAATATAAAAAAGCAACATTAAACTAAAAATAACAAAACAAAATAAATTAATAATAATATAAAATAAAAATGGAATAAAAACAAAATATATTTAAAAGCCAGAAAAAAAGAAAGAAAAAAAAGTCCGTAAAATATTAATTTGCTTATTCCAAAGACTGCTTAAAGGCCCCCCAAAAGAAAGAAAACATCTAAATACTGAATTTATTTTTATTAAAAAAATGATTTTGTGAAAATGTTTATGATACTACATCCGCCTCTTAGAGTACATATAACGTACTTAACTTCCTCCGTTTTGTCGACACTGACATGTCTATCTCACTCTTCCACACGCAATGAAAACCTCTGTTTGAAAATATTTGAAACTATTTTTAATATTCATTTCATTTATATATATATATATATATATATATATATATATATATATATATATATATATATATATATATATTTTTATGAAAAACTAGGTAATCCGTATGGGTAAACCTAAGGAGGATAAAATCCAGAGAGCTCAATGTAAATCCAGAGCAAATAATTTAAATAAAAACAGACCACTTTAAGGTTCCATGTAATAAATTATTTCACCACAGCCCTTTTAAAAGGACTGCGGATCATCAAACTTTACTTCCAAACAAAAAAAAAAAAAAAAAAAATTACACATTTTTGACGGGCCGTATTAAACATATGTAAATTAACGAAGTGAGGAAGGAAGAGAAGAGAAGACATGAGTGAGTTTGCAGATATTGACACATTTAAACGGTTAACTTAACATAGTTATATATTGATATTCATTTTCTAGAGAAGAAAAAAATCCAGAGAGAAAAAGAGAGAAGGAAGTTATGAGAGAAAAAGATGTCACTAATTTTCTTTTTCAAAAAGGCTAGAAACAGACGTTGCTATTTTGTTTTACTTTTTAAAGTGTTATTTTGGGGGTTCATAAAGACTAAATTTGATGTTCGTTAGTGATTTAAATTTTAATTTATATATATATATATATATATATATATGTATATATGAATATAAATTTTAAACTACGTGCTAAATTTATTTCATTTAAAGTGCTCATATCGAGATAGAGTTTGGGTAAATATTAAAGTTTCTACAAAAATTTGTCAACATTTAGAGACGACAGTCTGTTTTGATATATATATATATATATATATATATATATATATATATATATATATATATATATTTATATATATATATATATATATATATATATATATATATGTCACAGAAAGGTGGATTGGATATTTAAATTGAGGAATCGGAGAGCCAAAAATTCGAATTCCAATTGAATCCATTACATTCACTCACTTGGGAAAGGTATTAATCATCTTCTACTTCCATGGGTAAATAGCCTAGGATGGAAACTGTTCAAGGAGAAGGACAACTCTGAATTCAAAAATAGGCATAGGTCTCTGTATTCTGTTAGAGGTTCTTGGATGGTCCTGCAAAAAAACCTTCAAAACTATAATCAAATCATGTGCTTGTGTCTGGTTTGTCGGTTCCTAAAATCAACTGAAAAGACTGCATGACCATAAAATTAGATTCCACCATATATATATATATATATATATATATATATATATATATATATATATATATATATATATATATAAATGAATCATTCAAAACAAAAAGTAGAATAGAAAAATATAGTGATAAAAAAATATTTAAAAACATTTTTTGAAAGAAAATTTTAAGGTGCATTAACCTACAAATCACTCGATGAATGTTATGATCCTTGTGTTTAAAAATTATAAATTGTATAAGGTCTTTTTTTTAATACGCAATTAACGACAGCGCATTCTGTTATTTCAGGCATTGAAATTATTTTGTTTTTTTTTAAAAAAATCAGGTAGCATCTGAAGGAAAAAAAAATATAATGCGAATCGAAATATATTTTTTTTTAAATGTGTTATTGATAACGGATGAAAATATATATATATATATATATATATATATATATATATATATATATATATATATATAAAAAATAAGTTATATTTTTTTTCGAGAAAAAGTTGTATATTTAAAAAAAAGTATAAACTTTTTCGTTAAAACGTTGATTTTTATTTTAAAATATATATTATAGTCTATTTTCTATAAACTCCAGACAAATTTCTGGTTTCATTAGGAAAAATTTTCATTATGAACCCTGTGCAATATATATAAATATATATATATATATATATATATATATATATATATATATATATATATATATGTATGTATGTATTATGTATATATATATATATATATAAACTAAATTTATATCAATCCATTCAAGAAAGACATTTGAATCACTACCACGCAAAAAATTTCATTTTTATAATATACTAGCAGTAGAGCCCAGCGTTGCCCGGGGATGTAACAGTAAGAGATAGATCAAGTATCCACCATCATAAAGACTGAAAAATAAAATTGACAAAGATTATTGTTTAAGGTTGACGGACACGCATGTCTTAATTAAAAATTTTTTTTTTTTTACGAATTGGTCAAACCCAAACTCAAACAAAAAATTGTCTTATAAATGGAATTTTTAAAAGCATTGAATTCTGAATTTAAAAAACAATTGTCTTGTAAATGGAATTTTAAATTCTGAATGTAAAAAAAAAAAAAAACAAGACAATAAGAAACCAAAAAAAAAAAAAAGAAAATTTGTTGAAATCGGTTGAAAAATGTAGGTAGCCTTTCTGTAAACTTTTAGTTTTACAATTTATGATTTTTACTTATTGAATACAGTAAAAAAAATTGCATATTTTGCTTGTGGTGATTCATAATTAGAATTCTGATTTGAATATATTTTCCACTCGTTGTTTCTAATAAAAAAATATTAACTTTATTTGGGTTTATTAATTATGATCTAACAAATCTTATTCATTTAGTAGCCTTTCTGTAATAATAATTTTTTTTAATTTATGATTTTTACTTATTGAATACAGTAAAAAAAAATAATACAAAAGTAGTTTTAAATTAGTTTCGTTCCGGTTATTATTTTTTAGTTAGGACTTGTGTATGTTTAGATTTCATTATCTTTCCCTAAAGATAAAGAATTTATCCGATGTTTGTATTCGTACAATCAGTAGAGATCGTTAGATTATTGTTTAAGGTTGACGGACACGCATGTCTTAATTAGGTTTTTTTTTTTTTTTTTTACGAATTGGTCAAACCCAAACTCAAACAAAAACATTGTTTTCAATCGTTATGAGTCTCCCGATTGAATAGAATTTTATTATAAACAATTGTCTTGTAAATGGAATTTTTAAAGCATTCTGAATGTTAAAAAAAAAAGAAAAAAGTGTGCAAGAGAATAAGAAACACTACCTGCCAAAAAAAAAAAAAAAAAAAAAAAGTGAAGTTTTGTTTTATCGGCTGAAAAATATAGGAAATCCGCTCCCATATTTAAAGGAACCCACACACAAAACAACCCGATGTGAGTTGTCCCCTTCCATTTTCACGATGTCTCTTAATCGTGTTTTCAAATTGAT
This sequence comes from Acanthosepion pharaonis, assembly GCA_903632075.3. Classification (NCBI taxonomy): domain Eukaryota; kingdom Metazoa; phylum Mollusca; class Cephalopoda; order Sepiida; family Sepiidae; genus Acanthosepion; species Acanthosepion pharaonis. Next base: position 304,505 of record CAHIKZ030001510.1, on the reverse strand, counting down.
TTTGTGCAAAAAAAATTATATTTTTCCCATTTTTTTTATCTGTTAGAACCACCACAAGGTAATTTTTATGTAGTCCTGTGAAGTTTTGTTGAAATCGGTTGAAAAATGTAGGAAATCCGATCCAATATATAAACGTTACACACACACACACACACACACACACACACACACACAATACACAAAGTTTTTATAATATTTTTAAAAATATTATATCAGTGATGTTTTTAATTTTCTTTTTCGGGTTTATTGGATTTCATTATTATTTTCAAAAATTACTGTTGAAAAATAATGAAATCTTATCTAACCAATAAAATCAATGAAAAAATTATTAATACAAATTTTTTTAATCTTCCTTCTTAGTCAAATATGAATTCCATTTTTTTAAAAATAAAAGTGACCAATTTGGATTGAAACATTCTTCCATCACCAGCGATGTAATAAATAAATAAAAAAAAAGGAATTTATGATTCTTTTCTATCAAATTTCATAAATTTGGCATATGAAAAATTTTGAAGTGGTATAAACAGGGGTCTGTTATAAATTGATTATTCAATGGACACACACACAAAAAGTCACACACAAATTGAAACACACACACAAAACAGAAAAACATAGAGACTTTTTTCAGAGAACTTTTCGCATTCAAACATTTTATTCTTTTTTACAAATTATTTTCAATTTTCATTCAAAATCTAAATCCGGTGAAAAAAAGGAAAATTTTGTCAAGCAAATGGGTCCTCCTTTTTGATTTTTTATTTTAATATAATATTTTAAATACAGAGATATATATATATATATATATATATATATATATATATATATATATATATATATATATAAAATTTATAAGTGTGATAAAGAACATCAAATTTCCATAGATAGAGCGTAAATTGTAATATCTAACTATATATATATTGTATATATATATATATATATATATATATATACCGGGTTTAACAGCAAAATTTTGGAAAATCATGTAAAAAAATTAAAAAATTCATCAATTTTTAATTAATAATATCTAAAAAATAACTCGCCATTTTGAATTAAAAATCGTTTTTTGTTAACAGAAACCCCAGAAAGTTATTCAAAATTAAGAATCACAGTTTTAAAATCGTTTTGTATCATATTTATAATTTTTCCAAAAAACAATATACAAATATTTTAAAAAGATCATTCAGGCCATTTTATATATTTTTGAATTCATAATTTAAACATTATTTAGTTCATTAAGAACCATCAAGAAAGTTTGAAAAAGATAGATCAGTAAAAAGGAAAAAAAAAATTTTAGGATCAATAACAGCTACAGATTTTTACAACACTCATTGGAGCTAAATAAATTTTTGTTTTTAAGATGATTTCCAATAAATAGCATTATAAGAACCTCAAAATTTTGTTAAAATTTTATATTTAATCATTTTTTTTTTACATTTAATTTCATTATCAACATTGAAAAATTTTTTTCAAATGGGACAATTTTTATATATTTTATTTTTAATCAAAATTTGTTTCTGCTTAAAATTTGATTTAAATTTTATTGATCAAATTCCATAATATGACGAAGAAAGAAAAAAAAGAAAAGGTAATAAAAAACAAGAATTGATGTTAAATAAATTTAAATTTGCATTTAAATTTTTTTTTTCAAATTTTAATTTGAAAAAAAAAAACTAATTTAAACAGAGAGGAGAATAAAAGAACAAAAATTAATTGAAGACAGAAATTTAATGATTGACATTTTAAAATTTAATTTTAAAGATTGTAATTGAGAATATGAGAAAAAGAAAACACTATTAAAGAGAGAGGATAATAAAAGAACAAGAATTAAAAAGACAGAAGATAACGATTGATATTGCATTTAAATTTTTATTAAGATCAAATTGAGAATATGAGAAAAAAAAACACTATTAAGGAGAGAGGACAAAAAAGAACAAGAATTAAGAAGACAGAAGATAACGATTGATATTGCATTTAAAAAATTTAGAAGATCAAATTGGCATTAGAAAAAAAACACTTTTATGAGAGAGGAGATAAAAGAACAAAAAAAGACAGAAGATAACGATTGATATTGCATTTAAAATTTTGAAGAAAAAAAGGAATATGAGAAAAATTAACACTATGAACGAACGATAAGAATAAAAGAAAAAGAATTAAGTTTTTAAGAAGATAATGATTGACATTTTGAGAATTTTAGAATAAAATTGAGAATATATGAAAAGGATTTTCTCAGGACAATAAAAGAACAAGAATTAAGAAGAGAACATAACGATTGATATTTTTTTTTGAATATCTGAAGATCAAAATTGACTGGCAAACAAAAAGGCGGAACAGTGTTCCACAAGTGAGAAGTGCGAGAGAAGAAACTGTTAACATAGAACTGACAAATGAAAATTGACAGTTTTTAACCATATTCTTGATTTACATGGACCTCGTTCGATATTTTAAGTAAAAAATATGTTAATATGTTAAAATTTTTTTAATTTTAACATGAATCATGAACATTAATAGTTGCCCAGACTAATGATCGAATTCGGCCAATTTATTCTTCATCCAGCTTCAAGGAAAACACCGACAGAATTTAATTATTACACCACGTGTTGTTTAGAATATTGTTACTCTTGTTTCTAAGGCTGTAGAATGAAATATAATGAGACGGTGTAAAATTAGAAAGGCCGTAGAACAGGGTTGATTTAGTTTACGGCATAGCGTGCTAAATTTTTAAATATTGAATGACATCACGAGGTCCGAACCTATAATACTACAGCGTAAAGAAGATATTTAGCTGTTTTAATTTTAATATATACTAAAGTACATATATACTATATATTACTATATAAAATATATTGTAGAACAGGTATATTGACCTTGACTTGTATAAAAATACGTATCCTTTTGTCACAATGAATGATTTTAAAACCCTAAGTCGGCATTTAGCCAGCAAAAGGTTATCGACCCCTGCAACAGAAATTATCTGCCGAAAATTTGTGGAAACAAAAAACAACACATAAAAATGAAATGAACAAATCTTTTATCATTTGAATCTTATTTTTGTGGATATTTTATATTTAAATTATTTTAAAAGATTTTTTTAAAAAAATTATAGAAATATTTTTGAGTCATTCATTGAATGAAATCTTTTTACACGCGCAAAAGTTCATACAGGCACTCAGTTTAAATAAAAATTGAAATGGGTATCTATGTGGCGATAAAATTTTCCTCTTTTTTGTCTGGGAACAACCCTTGATTAACAGGAAAACAATAGAGGTCGAAATGTGGGGCACTTAAAGTATGACGTCTGTATTTTAACTTGAACATAGTGTGTCTAAAAAATGTATACACATTTTAAAGCTTTCTCAAGAAATAATTCAAGCAACTATATTAGGTCCGTCCACTAATTCGTTAACAAATAAGCATAATTTGTTGAATATGAAACTTAAAAAAAATTTTTTTATAAATCAAAATCTTTATGTTATTATTAAGAGGAAAAAACAAAGAATTTTTTGATTATTAAATTATATTTCTTTATCGTTGTTAGAACATTCAAAATTTTGATTAAAACCTTGTGTTTATTTTTGTGTCAGTGGAAGGGCCAAAGATTAGTATAGGAAATTTTAGCGTCATTTTTAAACACATGGAATTGGAAATTTTTGCAAAAATCAAACCTTTGTCAGATTTTAATGAAAATTTTAAGGATTTATGAAAAAATAAACGAAATTATTAATTTTTTTTTTTAATTTATAAAATCTTGGTAAAATAATTTTACCTCTATTATACTCCATCTTAATTAATTTTACGAAAAATCGAGAATTTTGTCCGGCCTTATGTTTAGTTAAAAGTTTATATTAGTTAAAATTCTCCTTGGAGAATTTAATCATCCATCATTATTATTATTATTACTATTATTATTGTTTTGATTTGCTTTTTGATTTCTGTCGTTTACACTTTCTTTTTGGCCCAGAGACCTAAATCTTGAAATGGCATCATGAAACTTCCACTGAGAAAAAAAAAAAAAAATACATAGATAAAGTTCTTCGTAAAATTGTGGGCTGTAAAAGTCAGAACAAATTTTAAACAATAACTTTGAGGCATAATAGTTGAATTGAATCCTTTTATTAGTCTACTGCAATTCTTTCCAACCGATCCGAGGGATCCAACTATTTTGATTTTTGAAGGTTTGTTGATTACCCATTTGCCAAATTTTTGAGATTTATTTTTATTATTATTATTATTATTATTATTATTATTAGTAGTAGTAGTACACAGTAGTTGCAAAGTAGTAATATTATCGTTTCTGAAGAATAACAAGTAGGGGTGAGGAAGCAAAAAAAAAAAAGCCGTAGAAGAAGAAAAAGAAGAAAGTGAAGAAAATTCCAGGAAGAGAATTTTTTCTCTGAAGAAAAAGGAGGAGCAGAGGGAGGAGGAGGAGATGAAAAGAATAATTTACTGAGGAACGAAGAAAGAAAAATAGTAGAAGTGAAAGAATAGGTAAAGTTGAGGTGAAGACGAAAGAAAATAAATAAAGAAGGAGCTGTACAAGAGGATGGGGAGGAGGAGGCGAGTAGGTATAAGGAAGAGGTGGAAATGGTAAAGGAGGGGAGGAGGTGAATAAGTATAAGGAAGAGGAGGAAAGGAAGAAGAAGGCGAAGAGTAGAGAAAGGGGAAAAAATAAAAAAGAAAGAAGAGGAAACGAAGAAGAAGCAGAAACGAAAAAGGAGGAAGAGAAAAGTGAAGAATAAGAAGAGCAGGGAAAGAAAAGGGAGGAAGCGAAAATGAAAATGGAGAAGGAGGAGAAAAAGCTGTGTAGAAAGAAAGAAATAAAAAAAGAAAAAAGAAGAAAATTAAAAAAGGAAAGAAGAAAAGAAAGAAAAAAAGAGGAGAATAAGAAAGAAGGAAAGAAAAAAAAAGGGGGGTCAAGAAGAAAGAGCAAAAAGGGGGAAGAAAAGAAGGTGAGAGAAAAGAAAAGAAAATGGAGAGAAAAAAGGAATAAGAAGAAGAAGAGAAGAGAAAAGAAAAGGGAAGAGGAGAAGGGGGTCAAGAGAAAGAAGAGAGAAAAAAGGGGAAGAGAATACGAAGGTAGAGAAAAGAAAAAAAAAAAATGGAGGAGGAAAAAAAATAAAAGAAGGAAGAAGGAAAGAAAAGGGAAGGAGAAGGGGGGAGAAGAAAGAAGAGAGAAAGAAGAAGAAGGAAGAATGAGGAGGAAGAAAAGGGGATGAGGAGAAGGAAAGGGAAAGAAAAAGGGGGAAGAGAATAAGAAGGTAGAGAGAAAGAAAAAGAAAATGGAGGAGGAAAAAGGGGAATAAGAAGAAGGAAGAGAGAAAGAAAAGGGAGGAGGAGAAGGGGGGTCATGAAGAAAGAAGAGAGAAAGAAGAAGAAGATGAAGAATGAGGAGGAAGAGAAAGGGGATGAGGAGAAGGAAAAGGGAAAGAAAAAGAAGGAAGAGAATAAGAAGGTAGAGAGAAAGAAAAAGAAAATGGAGGAGGAAAAAGGGGAATAAGAAGAAGGAAGAGCAAAGAAAAAGAAATAGGAGGAGGAGAAGGGGGAACAAGAAGAAAGGAGAGAGAAAGAAGATGATGAAGAAGGAGAAGGAAGAGAAGGGGGATGAGGAGAAGGAAAAGGGAAAGAAAAAGAAAAAGGAGGAAGAGAAGGGAAGAATAGGAAGAGGAGAACAAGAAGGAAGAGAGAACGAAGACGAAAAAGGTGGAGGAGAAGGGGGAGAACTCTAAGAAGGAGGAAAAGAGAAAGAAAAAGAAAAAGGAGGAGGAGAAGGTGAGAATAAGAAAAAAAGGACAAAGAGGAGGACAAAAGAGGTCAGTGTTATAGAAGGTGCGGCAGAAATACCTCCTACATATATCTCCAGGAAGAGTAACACATTCGTGGCAACGGTGATTTCATCTTGCCAATGTCCCACCATTATTATCTCATGGGAGATATTTCTGGGACGGATATTTTGGACGTATTTCCGACGTACCTTGTATAATGAAAGACAATCAGAATATACATAAAAAATATTCGTTTTACCTAACATGACCGTTGTATAGTCGTCGATATGCCATAAGTAGGATTATTCATAATGAAAACCTATAGAGACTTGATTAAAGGCTCTACCGACATATATACAAAAGCTATTTATTCAGTTTATAGCTGTTAGAGAGGCACTGGAAACTCATAAAACACACTTTTAATTCATAATCGATATATTTGATATGTGATGAAAGACTTTTCGAATAGATTCCAAGAGCTATTTTGTACTTTCTGACCGTGAAGTGCTTTTGTTTTACTTTTCGCGCTCGAAATGGGCGGAAGATAAAAGCTTATTCAACATTTAAAATTCACATCATCTTTGGAATAAATGAATAGAAACATTTCGTTTCAGATTTTTTTATGGGTACAGAAGAAAAAAAAAATACACCCAAAAAACAACAACGAATTCTGAATGGCTGCTTCATAAGAAAACGAAAGTAGATATTTAAAAATGATACGGGATTTCTAATTTTGTTAACATGCCAGGAAAGAGGCCATGGGGGGTTTTAGAGTGAGAAAACAAGTCAACTATTCCTTGCAACGTACATGTGTCTCAATGCAAGATACATATATCTTTCATTAAGATATATATATATATATATATATATATATATATATATATATATATATATATATAAATATAGATAACTAGACCTGTTTCGCCAAACTTTCCTGACGATCCGTTTAGGTGAAACCTAGGTAGGTTTGTCTGGCTCACTAGGTATATATATATATATATATATATATATATATATATATATATATATATATATATATATCTTCCTGTATATATATATTATATCATTCAAGATACATATGAGAAAAATTTAAAGAGAAAATGTATCTTTTTAAACCACAAAAATCTATATATGAATCATGAAATATTCATACAAGCATTGTCATCCAAGATACATACAAGATATATGTATCTGCGCGCAATATATGTATTTACTTGCAAGGTACATGTAACTCAATGCAAGATACATGCATAATGTACCTTGAATTAAAATACATGTATCTCAATGTAAAATGCATGTATGTTCATGTAAGATACATGTATCTTAAATTAGGATAAATGTATCTTCATGTAAGATATATGTATATTGAACTAAGATACATCTATCTCCATGTAAGATAAATGTATCGATGTAAGATACATATATCTTCATGGAAATGCATGTATCTTTCTTGAAGATGCTTGTAACTTGGTTCGCTCTAGTCTTTTACTGTCCTTTTTCCTCACTAAAGTCTTCTCATTGTCTTTCATTGTACAGTAACCCTTTGCGTCTTAGTATATTATTGGCATATCTATCTTAAACCTATTCTTTATATCCTATCTCCTCATAAAAAATCATTCTCTTTCCCCCCAGTAATCCCTTGCGTCTTAGTGGCACCTATTCTTTATTCCTTTTTTTCTTTTGATTGATCCTTTCTCATCACTAAAATTTTCTCGTTCTCTTTTTTTAAGTAATTTTTGCGTCTTAGTGGCATTATCGCTATCTTCTGTATTTGAAAACCTGTTCTTTTATTGTCCTTTTTTCATCAAAAGTTTCTTCTCTTTCCCTCCCAGTAACCCCCTTTATTCTTATTTGTATATTTAGTGAAACCTGTTCTTTTTATTGTTTATATTTCTCCTCACTAAAGTCTTCTCTTTTCCTCCCAAAATATATATAGTATTATAAAAAGGTAATATAACACTTTTTATTGTCCTTTCTCCTCGAAAATCTTCTCATTTAATTGCGTCTTAGTGGCATTATTGCCATCTTCTGTCTTCCTCAAAACTTTTTATTTTTGCTTTTCTCCTCACTAAGTTTATATTCTTTTCACTTCCATTTGTCTTAATTATCACCATCTTCTGTAAATATTAAATTTTATTGTCCTTTATATAAAAAAGTATTTTTTAATTTCCTATCCCCTTATTTATTGAGTGGCATTATCGCCATCTTCTACTCTTCCAAACTTCATCTTTTATTGCTCTTTTCCCTCACTAAAATCTTACTTGTCTTTTTGTATTATCTTAGAACTTTTCTTTTATTAAATTTTCCTCACTAAAGTCTTCTATTAATTAATAAAAAGTATCCTTTCAAAAATTATCGCCATTTTCTGTCTTCCTTGTTCTTTAATTTTCTCCTCACTAAAGTCTTCTCATTATTTTTTTCTCCCAGTAAAAATGCGTCTTAGTTTATCGCCATTTCTTTTTTCCTAAAAATAAATTTTTTATTGCAGAAAATTCTCATTCTTTTCAAAGTAAACCTTTTGTCTTAGTGGCATTAACCATCTTTTCTTCCTGAAACCTTTCATCTTTTATTGTCCTTTTTCAAAAAAATTCTTTCTCTTTATATATAGTATATATGCGTCTTAGTGGCATTATCGCATCTTTCTGTCTTCCTGAAACTTCTTTTTTATTGCTCTATTAATATTCTTCTCATTCTCTTTCACCTATATCCCCTTGCGTCTTAATATCTTGTCTTCTGTCTTTACCTTTTATTGTCCTTTCTCATCACTAAAATTCTTTTATCATTATATCCCCTTGCGTCTTAGTGGCATTATCGCCATCTTCTTCTTCCTGAAACCTCTTCTTTTATTGTCCTTCTCATCACTAAAGTCTTCTCATTAAACTATAAACCCTTGTGTCTTAGTGGCACATCACCATGTCTTCCCTAAACCTTTACAATTGTCCTTTCTCACAAAAGTCTTCTCTTTCTCCTTCTTAAGTTTTGCGTCTTAGTGGCATTATCGCCATCTTCTGTCTTCCTTAAACTTCTTCTTTTATTGCTTATTCCTTTTCAGTCATTCTCTTTCCTCCCAGTAAACCCTTGTGTCTTAGTTGTATTATCGGATTCAAAAAGAATTGTTTTTTTTTTGATAATGACAATGACTTTTACAGAAACAATCCTTCTGTTTAACTCAAAGATGGAGAGAGAGGATCGGATCATAAATTGTGCGTAAATGAATCTAAGGAACTTGACCTGAATTCGAACTCGGCTCCCGTCTTTAAAAAAAAAAAAAAAATATGTCAACATATCCACGAAAATTAAAAAAAAAAAAAAATCGGATGTTCTTCTGATATCAAGTGCTTGGACGCACTCAGTAAAACGTACTGAAGACAGATTTGACTCTGGTGGTATGAAAAAAAGAAAAACATCTATGACAGGGGCAAATAATCAATGGAATATACCGATAGCGAGTTACTGGGTCTTCAGAGGGCGAAGGGAAGATTGAGAGAGAAAGTGAGAGAGAGAGTGAGAAACAGAGAGAGAATGAGCGAGATTGGGGGGAGAGGGAGAAAGAGAAGGTGTAAAAAGAAAAAGAAGGAGAAAATAGACCGATTAGCAAGAGAAAGAGAGAGAGAGAGAGAGAGAGAGAGAGAGAGAGAGAGAGAGAGAGGGGAATCAAAAGAAAGAAAGGGATACAAACAAGTCCAGGGATTGAGACAGGAAGAGCGAGAGGAAAAGCAAGAGAAGAGAGTGAGAGAGAAAGAAAGAGGAAGAGAGACATGACGAGAGAGAAAAAAAAGGAGAGATATAGAATATCCATCCAAGGTGCAAGGTTCAAGAGGGTAAAAAATGAAGGCGAAATAATTGAATCACCAAGTGGACGAGATAGTGAAAAGGAATATATCGTTGGCTTTGCGTGAAATAAAGAAAAAAATAAAAAAATAATGAAAAAAAAATATATATATATATATATATATATATATATATATATATATAAACGGACAGCCATTCTTTTTCTTTCTGTTCTAAAAAGACAGAAGACAAAAAAAAAAAAATATCTCAGCTCAAATAAAATCGTCAAGGGTCCTGCAGCGTCAAGGTAATTGATTATTAACTACAAAGGCCTTGGGGCCCCAATATTCTGGAATATAAAAAAAAAAAAAAAAAAAAGGACGTGGTCGTTTTGTGCTCAGACACTGATTTTCACAAGAGAAGGACCGCAGACATCATTTTGTCCAAATATGGTCACGGAAAATTCGGTAAAAGAATTGAATGAAATATGAAAAAATGGTAGATAGAACGTCATGAAAGGGATTCACCATCATTATTAAAAAAAAAAAAAGGACAGTTTTCTTTCCGGAAAAGAATGGAAAATAAAGAAGTAAAAAAAAAAAAAAAATGACTGAATGTCTTGGAATTTTGCGAAAGGAACTAAAAAAGACAAGATTAATGTAAACAATATTTCCGATGAGTACAATTTATTAGCGTGTGGGTAAAAGCTATGGCCTAATTATTATCACCTTTTCCCAGATAATTTTGTCAGCAAAACGCGCGAATTGCCAATATGAATAAAGCAGACGACAATATTATTTCTTTATATCCGATATTATAAAAATACACATACTCGATGACTGCCCAATAATAATTTTTATATTTAGTGGATTCAAATTTTCCCGAAAATGATATTACATTTGTGAATAAAAAAAAAATTATTTACAATGACGTTTCCTGTACAAGGCCTAAGAGACACTCGAGGAAGAAGGTTAAGGGGCACCATTGCAAGCAATAAGGTAATAATGCTACAACATCATATATATATATATATATATATATATATATATATATATATATATGTAAGCATGTATGTATGTGTGTCTGTGCGTGTGTGTGTATGTGTGTGTGTGGGTCTGTGTGTGTGTGTGTGTGTTGTGTGTATTTGTTAAAAGTAAATCCCTCTTCTATACATGTTTCATTATAAACGACTTACAAAGTATTATTTTTAGAACACAAGAAAAAAAGAATATATATATATATATATATATATATATATATATATATATTTTGTTGGATTGATGTGATTTTTCTAGCGCTTTGTAATAAGTTTTATATGATATATATAATATATATTATATATATATATATATATATATATTTATATACACACTTTTCACACACACACACACACACACACACATATATATATATATATATATATATATTATATTTATAAAAATTGATGTTTATTATATATATTTTTATTATAAATAAAATAATATAATATATGAATAAATTATATTTGATAAATTGCATATTTATATATATATATATATATATATATATATATATATATATATATATATATATATATATATCCAAGTATATAATTGGTATATACGGAATGAATTCCAATAACCAACAATTACTATTCTTAAAAGATATATCAATACAAAGTATATATAGATATAATTATTTTTATAAAAAATTATAACATAAGTATGTTATAAAATCACTACAAAATAGCCATTTTTGTTTCAACACACTCTGTGTCTTATCAAGTGATGATGTTGAAAATAAAATAAATGGTTTTAAAAGTTTCAGATTAATTAACGATCCTACACTAGGGGGAAACATTGTTACAAAAGCTAGAATAACCAATCAAAAACCAAGTATAGAAAGATTCAAAAAGCTTGACAACGAAATCATGTTATAATAGCTATTCAGATCTTTAAAATACGGTAATATTAAAAAAAAGAATTTATACTAACCAATAATTATAAAATTATATGATAAAATTTAATATTAAAATTAAAAACTGGCAATTTTAAAATCCAAATTTAATCACTATTAAGTTTAAAAACTACAAAATTATTGAGAAAAGAAAAAAAAATATATGTTTATTCAATTCATTTCTTCATTGAAATTACGTTCGACAAGACGCTACAATATATCCGGTCATTTGACAATACATGTATATATATTTTTTTTCTAAAGTTTTTGAATGTGAATGTGTCTTAAACTCACGCGCAAAACAACAAAACACAATCAATTATATTATAATACATAAGCACCCAGACATATTTATATATATATATACACACACACAAAAAAAAAAAAAAAAAAAAAAAAAAGACGAGACAGGAACATCTCTACAACCCTTTATGAAAAAAAAAAAACGGGGAAACCAACACCTATACACACACACACAATTAAATGTGAATGCACTCTACATACACATAGACACCGATAAATACACGTACACATCCACAGACAATGACCTAGACAATCAGATACCACAACCAATAAATATTTAAGACTTAAAGTATCATTAAATAAATGCTAACCACTTATTAAATTATAACTTAAGGGAGCAAATATACAAAGATAAAAATGGTTAAAAAAATAATTTAATATATTAAAAATGAAAATTCTAAAACCATAAATATCAATAAAATATATATTAATCATATAAGTTGATAATAGTTTCATTATATATTTAACAAAGAAAAACAGGATAAAGAAACCCACAGAAATAAGTGTACATATATATATATATATATATATATATACACACATAAAAAACAAAAAATTAACACACAAAAAAAATACAAACATACATATATATACATATAGATATAAATACATATAAATATATAAAAATATAAACATATACACATATATGTATATCTATGATGTACATATACATACATGATATACATATAAACATAAATACACACATATATACACACACATCCTCATGCACATACTTACATATATATATATACCCAGTGTAAATTATACATATATACTAAAAATACTAAAAACAGTAATGACATAACAAAGTTTCCATACCTACACATACACAAAACAAATATACATAATATATATTTCATTTTACACAAATTTATATATATATACAAAACATACATAAATATATATACACATACATACATATCTACAAATAAACATATATAAATATATCTATCTATAATAACAACAACCAATATATACATGCATACATATAAATACAACAACACTCAACCAAATACATATATAAACCTACTTATAAATATATACATAAATATACATTCAAATACCATCCACACCAATATACATATATTTTAACATACAAATATATAAACACATTCATACAAACAGAAATATACTTAAATATAAATATACATACACAATAAAATAGGACATACAGATACACACATATACACACATATATAATATCACATATATATATATATATACACATACATACATATACACATATATATATATATAAATATATATATTATATTTCTTGGCACAAAGCCGAAATTTAAGGGGCACCCAGTGAGGAACGAACTCACTACTCAATCAAAACTTATCTAGTATATCCATGCCTTCCAACTTATTATACCGCCTCAATTTATATATCATATATATTATATATATATATACATACACACACATACACACATATATAATATATATATATATATATATATATATATATATATATATATATATATATATATATATATATATATATATATATATATATATATATATATATATATATATATATATATATATATATATATATATATACACATATATATATATATACACACACAAAAACACACAAATATATATATATACACACACATATATACATATATGAACAATTTTTTAACCTTTTCTCTTCTTATCTACCATAAAATTTGCATTATCTATATATATATATATACACACACATATATATATACATACATACACACATATATATATATATATATATATATATATATATATATATATATATATATTTTATAATATAAATATATATAAAACTTATAAATATATTGACCTACAAATTTTCTCAGTGCAAAAAATCAAACCTAATACATAAATAATATATATACATATACACCAACACTAATAGCACTATGTAAATAAACAATGCACATTTATATCGTCAGTATGAATTTTTTCATGCAATAAAAAAATACTAATCTATTAAAAAATACACGACATATCATTATCATTTAAAATATTTCAATGGGTTCTTTTAATTTTTGCTTTGAAAAACATTCTTTTCAAACCTGGTTTTATTTTTTTTTTTATATAATTTAATTTCTTGATTGTCTAGATTCAGATAGTGTAGGATTGTATATTAGATGATGGATTATTAAATTGTTAAAAAAAATCTAATAAAATTAAAATATAGACCGTAACAGGTTTTTAATGATCCATAGGGTATTTAAAAATTTTTATTCTTATAATAAACGAATACAACTAATGTTAGACAAATGGATTTTCTAGATGTCATCCTAGACCTTTTAACAACATTTTTAACAAACCATATGTGAAGTTTAATTCCAACCCAATATACGTGCATCCAAATTCCAACCATCCCCCTTCAGTTATCAAATTTAATACCCTCTTCCATTGGATTTAGAATTAGTGCTAAATTATTATAACAAGGATGTTTTTAATAAACATCGTTATTTTTTAAAATTTATTCACTAAAAATAGTGGATACAAAAAATACCATATTCAATATAAAAACCCTGTTAATTGCAACCATAATAAGAAAAGAAGATCTAGAAAGATTATTTGTGTTCACTCCCCCTTTCAATATAAAGGTTTAAAAATAAATTAGGGCGTATATTTCTAAACCTTAATTTACATTTATATAACCCCGAAACTAACCCACTTAATAAAATATTTAAACCTAATACCCTTTATTAAGCCATAGTTGTTTTGATAACCTGGAGAAGAT
>CAHIKZ030001510.1:265000-285000 GCA_903632075.3 Acanthosepion pharaonis | reverse complement strand
ATGAAAGTATTTATAGAAAAAGCAAGGAGAGGCAACCTTACGGTGGTGGGAAAATAAGTGAAGCCGAGACGCCAGATCAGGACCAATAATATTGCAGATGTTGTCAGAGATATGCGTTTCAATGTGTCGAGGATCCAGGAAAAGCTCCTTGGCCTTACGGAGTGTCTGCATCGAATCAATGGCTGTATCTATTGCAAGGAAAGTTTGGTCTCAATATCAAATCCGCCAGAGCTGACAAAATAAACCTGGCTGCTGCTCTTGAAATGGCTCCTAAATTTTTAAACGAATAAAAAAACTAAACTGCTCTGATTTAACTTATTTGTCGATGATTCAGTAATAAAGGCAATGAATGATTTCAAAAACAATTTTATTAATGAAGTAACATTAAATATATATATATATATATATATATATATATATATATATATATATATATATATATATATATAAAAAAGAAAACAGATTTTTGAGGTATCATTATAATAATTTATTTCACCAGAGCCCAGGGATTAAAGGACGCCGGATAACAATTCCAAAAAAAATGAAATGAAACGAAAATGAAATTAAAATTGATGGGTATTGTAAGTGTTTTTGTAAATTAACAGAAAGTGTAAAAGGAATGGTTAAAGAGACATGGTAGAGTATATATATATATATATATAATTTTATATCTCTCTAAGAATACTTTTTGTATTGGGGAGGAGGATATACCAGACCTTGACCTATTTATATATTTAACTTAACGGAAGTGATATATTGAAATTGGAGGGGAGTAGGGAAAATTATTTATAATTATATGTATATATATATATATATATATATATATATATATATATATATATATATATATATATATTTGGTTGGATAGATGTGAGTTTGTGACCCTGGGTTTCACGCTTTAGCGATCGTCAGACAAACTGATTAATTTTTTTAAAATTTGGGTTTATGTAGATTGCGTGTATTGGTGTTATTGTGGAAGTGGTGGGGAAATTTCGTCGCTTTTGTCATCGTACTAACGCAAACATCGATGTATGCAGACACATATACATACTTGGTCGTCCGTCAGGACTCATACATATATAAACATATGTGGGCAGTTTCGGATATGACATATGTATTATGGGTATGTTATATACATACGGTTTGTATGTTGAAATGTTATAAATTTAAACATGTGGCGGTAATGTTGAAATGTTGAAATTTAAAATATTTTTTAGTGAATAATATTTCCTTGACTGAATATTTATGTATATACGTGTGTGTGGGGTTTGTGTTAAATTATGATAGGTAAAATTATTATTATTTATATTTATTTTTTTAATTTTTTGAAAAAATGGGGTTTATTTGTTATATTTAAAGCTGGTTATTTGTTTGTTTTTGGTGACTGTGTATATGTAACAGGTAGAAATTTGTAATCCTTATTGGTTAATTTATATGGTGATGTTTAATATTCAATGTGCTGGGTGAGAGGGTAGTGCAATTTAATAACGGATCTATATGATATGATGTGATAGTAATGTTGCAAGGGATTGGGGACAGTGATAATATAATTAGCTAATAGTTATTGTAAATTGGTAGAAATTGTAAATTGGTAGAAATGATTAGTAACGGTGGTGGAGAATAATAAAACCATGAATGTAGTTATAGTGGCGGTAGCTTGAACTAAAAAGTGGTTGTTGGTGTTTATTTTGTTATATGTATTAATTTATTTTGGTATAAATCCTGATAATAGGTATTCTCTGTAAAATTATGGTAGTTGAAGATTGCTATAATTTTTAATTTTTAATTTATAAAATTATTATTGTTATTATATTAAAGCTGGTTATTTCCTTGTTTTTTTTTGTTTTTTGTTTGACTGTATATGTGACTCGTAGAAATTTCAATTTGTAATCCTTATTGGTTATTTTTATGGTGGTATTAAATATGCTGGGAGAGTGGGTAGTTTACGTTAATAATTATGGCAGGATTATATGGTAATGGTAGATATGGTGTGATAGTAATATGTAAGGGGGTTGGTAGCAATAATAATATAAGTGGTTAATATTTATTGTAAATTGTTAGTAGTGATTAGTAATGTTGGTGGGAGAATAATAAAAACCTATAAATGTAATTATTGTGGTGCTAGCTTGAACTAAAGAGTGGTTGTTGGTGTTTTATTTTATTTTATTTTCTATATTTATTTGTTTATTTTTATTTATTATGAATCCTGGTAATAGGTGTTTATTCTCATGGTTACATATGGAAATTATATCTGATCATATTGTTTTAAGGTATTAAATATGCTGGGGGAGTAATATGCGTTAAAGATTGTAGTGGATTTATATGTTAATAGTAGGTGTGATGTGTGAGCGATGGTGCTGGGTGTTGGTGGGAATGATAATATTATTAGTTAATAGTTATTGTAAAGTGGTAAAAGTGATTACTAATGGTGGTGCTAAATGGTGTTAAAACGAACATAGGCAAATATTCCTAAACTTATTAGAAAAACACTTCACTGAAGCAAACAAATTATCAAAAATATTTAACAAAAATAACGTAAAGATCAGTTACAGCTGTTTCATGTCATTTCCTCTTTAGCCAGCTTACCCTGATGATCAGTTTAGGTGGCTCTTTAGGATTTATTCCATATATATATATATATATATATATATATATATATATATATATATATATATATATAGGGTTACTAAAAAAGATGAAGAATTTCCTCACGCAATTTTTTAATAAGGAAAAGCAATAGAAAACTCCAGCCAAGTCACAAGGATTCTACTCATAATCAACTTTTATTTCCTGTCTATCAAGTGTTCAGTATGGCCACCACTTGCAGAACGGGCAACATTAATGCGATAAAATAATTCCTTCCCGACGCATATCAGCATATCACGATCCGCTGAGTTGGTCGTTTTTGTTATTCGATGTTTATGGTCATCGAGGTTAGTGTGTAGCGGTGGAATATAAACGCGATCTTTTACGTATCCCCACAAGAAAAAAAATCACACACCGTGAGGTCTGGGGATCTCCAAGATCAAGCTCAAAAAGCAAGTGCCTGAAAGAGGCATAGTCTGTAAGGTTTCTGTTGTGGATTCCGTGGATGGAATCCTGCACAAATAAATAAACAACGCCAGTAATTGAGATAGAAAAATAAGTGTATTAAACGTAAGAATACAGACTTGAAGTGAAGATTAGTAGTCCAGGAATGTGGGTTAGTAGAAAGTATATGTACAAGTCTCTGTAAGTTAAGCCGTAATCCTCTCTCTCTGGACTCTTGTATAACTCTCTGAGAACACCCTGTGTCTGTCTCCGTATCTCTCAACGTATCTCAAACGTATCTCCACGTATCTCACCAGCAGGTATTTTCTCTTGCAGTATAAGTATACTTTGGACGAGTCCATCTGATGTAAAAAGGGGAAAACCCCATAACAGTTTCCAATGCAGACGTCTTCTTAGGACACGCCAGATAGTGGATTGAGAGATTGCAAGGTCACGGCTAGCTTGATTTCCCTTGTGCAAAAGCCCTTTTTTCCCCCACCAGCTCTGGGTAAATAGCAAGGTAGACTGGCTACTATGGGCATGGCTGGCAACCGGTCTATGAGAAGGACAACTCCGCATTTAAATTAAAAGCCCGAGTAGGGTCGTTCGGGGAACTTGTTCCACATTATGTACACACTATTCGATCTACACAAGCTTTCATCACTATAATCAAATCTCATATGCGGCTCAAATAACTGAACTGCTGGTTCCTCATGCGTAGAAAACGACAAAAGGTTCCACATATATATATATATGTATAGAAAATATAGAAAATAGGAAAGAATTTTTAAATAAATAATTATACATATATATATATATATATATATATACTGAACCTCATATATATATATATATATATATATATATATATATATATATATATATATTTTAAAATTATGAGATCAATTGAATCCGCTACCTTGGTTTCAACCTTACGGTATCCTCAGGCGATTTTTATCAATTGACCTCCAAACTCTTTATTTTTTTAATAAACTTGATTTATGGGGTTATGTATTAATTCTATCTATGTTGTTAAATTTGTGATTAAATCGATTGCGATAATTATTAATTCTGTAGTGAAAGGGCCAGATTTTACTACATAATGTTTCTGGCATAGTGTGCATTCTAGGAGGTAAATTATGTTATGACTTCTACAGTTAGAATCGTGGTAGATTTTGAAAGTAGACTTAGTGACTGGGATAGTGAACAAATTGGTATGTCTAATGTGGTTAGAACATAAGCTTCTTTTGTTGTTACATGTTTGGGAAAATCCTGTTGTTTTTATTTTTGGTCTATTACGGGTTAACTTATCCTCTGAAATGTGGTTACTACCTGTAATTTCTTTAAGGTTCTTAGGTCTACGATATGCTAGAAGCCAAGGTTCCTCAAACAAAATTTTTAGATTTGGTTTGAGATGTAGTATTTTCCAGCGACGTTTGATTATCTGGGATAGTGGAGGCAGAGTAGCGTTGAAAGGGGTTACTAGACGGATGCGTCTGGATTTATCTATCCAAAATATAGAAGGAGAAAGGCAGAAGATGGAGACAACATTTTCTTATTTCTCTGTGTAGATGTCGTTAAGCACGGGTTTTTAATGAAAATAATTGCTTTAAGGCTATTCATGGTTTATATAAGTATCACCCCTCCTGTAGGATTTAACTTTGGTAAGAGTTTTTTTTTTTTTTGCTTGGACATGACATTCTAGGCAATCTAGCCACTCGTTTCCTTTTATAGATAGATAGATCTGAACAGATTTAGATAGATAGAGAAATAGATAATGAAAAAACTGAGATAGATATATAGATAGATATGAACATAATGAGATAGATAATAGATAGATCGATAGAAGTGAATGGGTTGAAATACATAGATAGATAGATTTGTTTGAGGCTCAGATAGATAAATAGATATGAACAGACTGAAATAGATAGATAGATAGATATAAATTGGCTGATATACATAGATATATACATACATAACTTTGTTTAGGCTCATATATATATATATATATATATATATATGTGTGTGTGTGTGTGTGTGTGTGTGTGCGTGTATGTATGTAGATAGATAGATAGATAGATAGAGAGATAGATAGATAGATAGATAGAAAAACTGAACAGATTTAGGTAATGAACAGACTGAGATAGATATATAGATATGAACACGAGATAGATTTGTAGGAGCTGAGATAGATAGATAGATAGATAGATAGATAGATAGATATGAATAGGTTGAAACATATAGATAGATAGATACGTATGTAGGTAGATAGATTTGTAGAAGCTCAGATAGCTATTTAGAGAAATCTGAAAGGTTTCTATAGATAGATAGATAGATAGATAGATCAGAACAGATTTAGATAATGAACGGATTGAGATAGATACATAGATAGATGTATAGATAGACAGATCTGAACAAATTTAGATAGATAATGAACAGACTGATAAATAGATAGATAGATAGATAGATAGATAGATAGATATGAACAGATTGTTAGCATAGAACTTTAAATCTAAGAATTTCAACTGTAAAATGATGAGACCTTGCCACCAATCAAGGAATGTGCTTAAATACATATAAACAGACTCCGACAGACAGACTGACAGACAGACAGATAGATAGATAGATAGATAGATAGATAGATAGATAGATAGATAGAAGTAAATGGGCTGTAATAGATAGATCTGAACAGATTTTGATAGATAATAAACAGACTTAGATAGATAGATATCAACACAATGAGTTTGATAAATGCTGCATACTCCCTCTCTTTTGTGGGGTCTTTACCACTGCGCCAAATAAGCAAAATGTTTTATAGCCCCATCGTTCTGGAGACCTCTTAGTTGAGTATTTTGAGGCGATCATAAAAAAAGTTGTCTTCCTCAGTTTCTTCTCTCAGGGTGATCGGTAGTCGGTTTTTCGTTCGGAGGTAAAATGAGAACTTCAACAAAACGGATTTTGAACTTATCTATTTTATTAAACACGTCGACGTGTTAATTTTTAGCTATTCAGTGGGGTCCCTCTAACACTGGGGAGAAGTTTCCATACACGAAAATAACACGTCTACATTCTTCGACGTGTAAAACATAACTCACTGAAAATACTTTCTAATTCTAACATTACCACGTTAGGCTCAGCCTTTCCAAATCCACATCCCTATTTTGTCTACCATCTGACCTTAAAGTCAGCCTCAGAAGGTCCGAGTCAAAATACACTGCCACTAAATAGTAATAACTTGAAACTATTATTTAACATTCAGTTGTGCCCCACGTAAATGTTTAAAGAAATAACAAAACACGTATTACAGACATATATTAAACATAAGTACAACAGAAGAGTATTACATGGCTAGTGAGTGTGTGTCTGATGACCCAGCATTCAATCTATTTGACTGTTATATTTAACAGCACCCGACCACGATGTACGCCGTACAAGGCCGAGTTTACCGTGGGTTTTCCGAGTCCATAGGCTCGGCGCAATATATTCCCTTCGAACCCGTATAAACGAGTTCAGGGTCTGTCTATCTCCCCGGACGAAACTTTCGGCAAAGCCTCGTCCGGGTTCCTCTCTGCTCGACGCAGAAAGTTCGACAGTTGAACAATCTATTCAACTGTTGATATTTAACAGCCCCCTCTCCCTCTCACAAGGCCGAGTTTACCATGGGATTTCCGAGCCAGTAGGCTCGGCCAAAAATATTCCCTTCAAACCTGTATAAAGGGGTTCAGGGTCTGTCTACCTCCCCGGACGAAACTTTGCCCTTGCTCGAAGCAGAGAGTTCGACAGTTGAACAATCTGGTCGATTGTTAATATTTAACCCCCCCCCCGAGGGTGTATGTGGAACAAGGCCGGTTTATTGTGGGTATTTTGAGCCCGTAGGCTCGGCCAAAAATATTCCCTTTGAACTTGCCTAAACGTGTTCAGGGTCTGTCTACCTCCCTGGACGAAACTTTGCCCTTCGGCAAAGCCTCGTCCGAGCAGAGAGTTCGATAGTTAAACAATCTATTCGACTGTTTCTCCAAGCCTTTCTCTACTACTAATTTTATAGTAGGCGGAAGAGTCCAACATGGATTTTTTTGAGGGTGGACACCACAACACATTCCTACGTAGCCATAAAAAATCATTTATGAATTTTATTTTATTTTATTTAACACCTCTTATCCAACCATCAAAAAGACTCATTCAAGAATTTTATTTAAACTATTTAATCTAAAACACCTTCTTTTATTTCGTGAATGCAAGGCGTGTTACTTAAAAATTGTTTCTCAATGAGCCTCGGTCACATGACTTCTCCAGCATGCACATATACAATCCCTGAAATAGAACGAACATAAACAATAAACTTTGACCAGTTTTTTTCACGCTTCACACACACACACATATATATATATATATATATATATAAAACAGAATGCCGGACAGTCCTTTGTCTATTTTTTGTTGACTAGCTTCCGTGACCCAAGGTCATCGCCACAGACACCAGTCTGGATACAAGTCACTCCAACAATGAACTTTTACCTCTCCAATATCACCTCCACCCTGGTCAGTAGCTATCATATCTTCAATCCAATATTCCTGGGAGGAAAAAAATTTCTTGTCTCTTCACTTGAGACTACACGGAATTTACATACAATTCATTGAAAAACAAATATACTGTTCCAAAAAACACACAATAGATGCCAAAAGCCCCACGCCACAGCGTCAAAAAATTTCGAAATTGAGCCACGTCCTTGCCACCTAATTTTTTACACGTTAAATGTTATGATCTAAGCTCTCTTCCCTCTTCACAAGACACATGGTTCATTATCACCCTATTTATTCAAACAACCAATTAATGGCTTTTTAATTGCATTTAACCAGATTTACTGGAAGAAATCTTCATAATTTTTGCCCCCATTATTTCCTATAGTATCTGTTATTGCTCATTTGTTTCTGTTTGCTCAAAACTCAGCTCTCACCATCTCTATTTACTCCTGCCCTTGGCTGCACCCTACGGGGAAAAACACACCCTACCCAGCACCTTCTAATCCATTGCTGGCTTTACCTTGATTACAAGAGTTCCTTCAATTCTTAATCGCTACCGCAACTTGCCTTCCCACCAGCCGCCTGACCAATTCCACTGGTTCATCGGGGGCCCCAAAACTTGGCCGTGGGGGTATCTTATGGTATATTTATTCGATTATAAAGACTTCATGGCGCATTCTACTCTTCTTAAATCATAGGGTCCTTAACTGCATAGCTTGATGGGGCCAATTTCACCCCAGGACAGAGTACATTGGGAAATCAGAACCCTTGTAAGCTGAATCTAATTATTACCACAACAATTAGTTAATTGACTTTTCCCACAACAAAAAGAATTCTGAAAATTCACCAATTCATAACTTAATTTGTTAGCCATGTTCACCATAGTCTATGAATATAGAATACAGCGCAGTACTTAATCTGTTCAATGAAACAAGGTTAAAGATTAACACTCACGAGTCAGACTCTCTACTGAATCTGACTATATCGCCAATACCACCAGCAGCTGTTCCGTAATTCTTCAGTCTTCGATATCAAAGGCTGGCAGTGTATATTCGGGAAAAAACATGGCCACCTTTATACACGTCGCATTGAATATTTTGAGCCTTCTGATTGGTTAACTCTTCTATTGGTGAACTATAAAATGAGTCAGCTCCTTTTGGCTGGCTCACTAGTATACCAGGGTACCCAAAAATTCCAACATAATTAACCAACCAATGAAGGCAAAAGAACACACACGAGTCTTAAATTAAAAAAAATCCACCCACTGTTACGAAAATGAAAAAAACAATTATTTGTCAGTTAGTTAAGAAAACAATTCTAAACTTGATAGTCAAAAACTAATTTCAACTCAGAAGAGTACACATAAATTACAGTAAGAATGCCCCATAACAAAATGCCATCAGTCTTCCTTTTCCAAAATTTTTTCCATTGCGTTCATGAACACAAATTCAGGCTTCCATGTGACCAATCGTCGAAATTCCTCAAAGCTCAACATTAGGAAATATTTTGGTCGCATTTTTCGTGGCTAGATTTTTTCTACAACAAATTAAAAATTACAACTGCATCAACATGAAAGCATGCCAAACATGATAAAATATTTAAAGCGTGCCAATAAAAAAAAAAACAAAAAAAACAATAATTTTTTCCACATTGCTTTTGTCAAAACCAAACCAAACATAAAACTTACTCTATAGTTTAGATTGTGTCCTTTTTTTCTGCTCTATTCGTCATCACTTTTATCTGTCCATCAAACCTAGCCGTTTTACTGTTTTTTTCCTTTTTTTTTTCATAATTACTTCCTATTTTTCTTGTTGAAGATGTGTGCGCGTCTGTGCGCGTCTGTGCGCGTGTGTGTGTGGGAGGAGGGCAGTAGAACAAAGTAATATCATCGTACTTATAAACTGTCCAATATATATATGTATACTAAATTTTTCTTTCTTTTTTCATATTTCCGTTATCCTTTTTTTTTGAGTCCTCCGTCGAAATTTTCTCCGAACTTTTAGCTTTAGTGAACTCAACAGTTGTCTGAATCGTTTTCAAGAAGAGAGAGCAAGATCTAAAAGGTCAGCCAAACTAGCAGTGAGTTCATCCCACAATCCTCACTCTTACTCCATATGTGGCCTCTTTTGTAAATCACTAGCGGGTCTTATGTGCCACTTATGATTATCGCACAAACTTTCATAACTGAATCAATTGGTTAAGTTGTCAGACCCTCATACGTCGAAACCAACGGGATAGTCCATTGCATATATATATATATATATATATATATATATATATATATATATATATATAGAGAGAGAGAGAGATGGATAGATATGAACGAACTGAGATAGATAGATAGATAGATAGATAGATAGATAGATAGATAGATAGATAGATAGATGTAACTGAATCAATTAAGTTGATAGAATCTCATACGTCGAAACCAACGGGAGAGTTCATTGTATATATATATATATATATATATATATATATATATAGACACAGAGAGAGAGAGAGAGAGAGAGAGAGAGAAAGTGAGAGAGAGAGGGATAGATAGATAGATAGATAGATAGATAGATATGAACGGACTAAGATAATATTGATAGATAGATAGATAGATAAATAAATTATATGTCTCAAGGAACCCCAGCGCCAAAACAATATTAGGCAATATATCTTCGGAATGTTTCCTCTTCAAAACTCGCCTCATTGGGTGATTAGGTATTTCTGCAAAAAAAGAAAAAAAAAAGAAAATTAGTAACTTTAAGTACAGGTTACATTCGCTGAGTGGGCATTAACTAGTGAATATGTTTTCACACAAGTGCCGTACAGACATCACTAAATATATTCCTAATAATTGTTATATTTTTTTAATAATAGGTTAGATAGGATGATGTCTATATTACAATATAACCAATAATATATATTGTGTGTTTAGTAATATTGCGTATATGAAATTAAATAAAAAGTCAAAAGTGCATTAGCTTATCTCACCTGTTCTCACAGAACCCTTAGATACCTTTTACCAAACCTTAGAGTTCCGGGGAATCCCGGTTGAGAAACGCTGCATTAGAGGTTTGACAAAAATCGCATTAATTTATAAGTAATAATCATTTACGGTGAATATACGCCTAGGATCACACAAGATAATTCTCTTGTTCCCCAAATTACTACTAATATAGGGATTTCCTAAGCCCGGCTTAGATGTGGCACAAGGCCGAAAGTATGGTGCACCCAGTGAGGATCGAACTCACTACTCAGTCGTAATTGATCTAGCAAGACAAGCTTTCTAACCATTACACTACGTCGAGGTGCCTAAATTACTACTAATATGTAAGAAATAGGAATTAAACAGTTTAAGTGTTGAACATCATAAGTTTATTATGTGTTATAGTGGAACACACCTATTCTATAGTTAATAGAACTCCCACCTATAATAAGTAGGAGTAGTAAGAGTAACGAGTCAGTCGGTCAGTCAGTTGACTGGCTGATCGGTTGAACTCTCTGCCTTTAGGTGGGGAGGAATCCGAAGGAGGCTACGCTGAAGGGCGGATTCTCTTTCCGGGAGGTAAACCGACCCTGAACCCGTTTATACGGGTTCAATGGGCATATTTTTGCCCGAGCGCACGGGCTCGGAGATCCCACGTTAAAAAGGCCTTGTGCCATATGACGCCCTCGTGGTGGGGGGTGACTGAATATCGTCGGCAGTGAGTTGGTCAGTCAGTCGATGTCGGACGACCGTTAGTCGGATACTAAAATATCAGCGACAACAACTAGATTACTCTGCGTTATACCTATTATATCAAGTTCCTAACGTTTTGTACGTCGAACCTATTTTAGGACTGACTTAGTACAAATACAAGCTTCCACTGTGACATCACTCCACAACATTATGGGACCGATTTCGTACGTGTTCAATATGTGCACCGCCTGTGAAATGGCACACGTCAAGTCGGTAGTTAAGCTCTTGCCAAACACGCTGTAGGATGTCTCCTGTAACATTATCCAGTGCGGAAGTGGTTCTCTGCTTCATTAATGCTAACAGGGTGAGTGGGGACATAGACCACACCGTTCATATATCCCTATAAAAAGAAATCACACAGGGATAGGTCCGGTGATCGCGGCGGCCATTTCATCTCCACCACTCCAGATCCATCTCTCTGGCAGCTTCTCAATGAGATAAGCACATACTGTCGTCTTCCATTAAATACAAAATCTTGATCTGTTGAAATAACCTCAAATTCTGTAAAAATTTGAGGTTATTTCAACAAGAATTGTCAAAATTATTGGCCTGCGAAATGAAGTCAAATTTTTGGGGACAATATATCATTCATGCGAAAATGAACGAACAGACTCGATTGGAATTCAAACTCGACTCGTCGATTCCCCCCCCTTTCGACGCCAATAACTGTTGCGCCACCTTTGCGTCTATTTCCGTTATTCTTGTAGCTATTTCAAGAAAGCTCCTTACTCAAATATCTCAGATCGATTCATGTCTTTCGTTATTTCACAGATGGAGGTGAAAACCTCTGGCCGACAAAGAAGAAATATTTTCTGATTCAATCTTGCCTGTCGATAACGAATGCTTTATGTACGAAAAACCAATTCTTTACCAATAACTGTAAAGTATTTGTCTTACTGATTACATAGGAAATTAAATTAACGCAATGAAATAAAAATCTTAGCTTTGGGCAGAAGAAGAATTCTTGCACTTCGACAGACAATCAAAGAAAACCTTTTATTTTTTGTTACCGAATTTGTACAAAACAAAGCTGACAATTTCTGAAACACTCACTTTTCTACGGTAAACAAAGTATTTTTTAATCATCTCAGCCCCAGGCAAGGTAATAAAGCCACTAAGGCGCAAGGGATTATTGAATGCGAGAGAAAAAAACATTATGAACAATAAAAGAAGAGGAATGAAGACACAAGATAACGATTGAAATTGCTTTAAAAAGCCTGTAATGATTATATGCATTTTACATGGACCTCCTTCGAGATTATTTGCCTAAAAATAATATTAATTAATATTAATAATTTTAACACTAATCATTATCATTAATAGTTGCGTCATTCTCACTGGGTGCTCCTCAATCCCGGCCTTGTGTCACATCTAAGCTGACACTTCGAAACGGTGTAATTCTTAGTAAACTTCTCTCGCTAGATCACTTACGTCTGAATAGTAAGTTCGTCCCTCACTGGGTGCTCCATACTTCCGGCCTTGTGCCACATCTAAGCTACGCTTAAAGAATCATTGTGGGCACTAGCAAGCTTGTTGTGCTAGATCAATTACGACGGAATAGTCAGTTCGATCCTAACTGGGCGCTCCATACTTTCGGTCTTGTGCCATATCTAAGCGTCGTGTAATAGTTAGCATGCTTGCCTTGCTAGATCAATTATGACTAGTGAAGACGAATAGTGAGTTTGATTCTTGCCTGGTGCTCCACACATTCCGCCTTGTGCCACTTTAAGCTCCTTTTAGGAAATCACCTTCGAAGTAGTGTAATGGTTAGCTAGCTTATCTCGCTAGATCAATTACAACTGAACAGTGACTTTGATCCTCACTGTGTGCAGCTTTCATCTAAGTTACAGTTAGAAAAAAATCATTATCATTGATACATACGTAGTCTATTGATCGAATTCGGCCGATCTATTCTCCATCCCTCTTCAAGCTTAGAAAACTTCGATAGAATCTAATTGTTATGCATTGCGTTGTTTGGAATATAGTTACTCCTGTTTCTAAGACTGTAGAAGGAATTAGATGAAATGTTGTAACTTAGTACACTTTAGGAAGGCTGTAGAACTTATCCGCCGAAAATTTAGAAGCCTGAAGATAATAATTGACATTGCATTTCATTTTTGAAGATCAAACTTAAATGGAGAGCAAGAAGTCGGAAGACAGTTCCACAAGCGAGAAGTGCGAAATAAGAAACCATTAGCATAGGAGTTACTGTTACAACTATCCATTTCAATTCTAAATTGATGAGACCTATCTGCCAATCTAGTACTACGCTTAAATTCATAAAGTCTAGGCAGCATAGACTAACGTTCATCAGAACAATTACCATGAAATTATTTACAGAAAAGACACAGGGAAGCAACATTATGCCGGCGGGAAGGTGACTGAAGCCGATATGCCAGGTCGGGACCATTAACATTACGGATACTTATTTGTATTTTATCAAGAATCATTATATACATGTGTTATGGTCCGGTTCCTTGTACGACGGTGATAGTCCAAGATAGAACTAATAAAGAACTCGAAGGCGGATATGGAATAACACATAATACAAACAGAAATATATACAGAGAGGTAGAAAAGTGTTAGTACGAACAATCAGGTTTAGTAGTAATTGTCTGAACGCGACTCTGTTTCGGACTGCCTCTGACTCGACTGACTGACTCGCTTGCTCTGACTGACTGACAGACTCCTGACGGACCTCACTCCAGACTTTAGACTGAACTCAGACTTCAGACGGAACTCCCTGCTTCCTCTTGAGGCGCAGTATTTATTACGTATGGAATAACACATTATGTTATTATGTGTAAGGTCCCCTAACAACATGGCAGATTTTGAACACTGGAGTAATTTTGAACAGGGATTTTAATAGTGAATCTCAAAAAAAAAAAAAACTTCCCAAAAGCCTTCCACCCACTGCTTACAAAAACAGAACTGGAAGGGCTTAGACTGGTCTACAGGACTTTTAAGTGAAAATCTGAATGCTCCTTCTTCAGTTTAAAGCAGTAGAAAACCCTCATCGAAGGCTGATAACATTCAGAACTAAATACCAGTTAAAAAGGGAGGAGTGGAAAGACTTAATATATACAGTGTGTTCGAGCTAAATTTGATAGTATTTTATTTTTTAAATTTTGTTTGGAATATCTATAAACAGTGAGCGGCATTGTGAAAAGCAGTCACTACAGTTTTAGAGGTGTCAAAGTTAACTGAAGTTTAACTGAACAGGAAGATCCTTGAGGAAGATTAGAAACATTGTAGGACCCAAAACAGAATGTTGGGGAACACCAGTGTTTGTATGAAAGTAACTAAGAAGAGAGCCCGTTCTTCATTTCCCGATTCGGTAGGAATTATTAAATTAAATTAAATTAAATAATCATCTAATACCATAGCCCTGAAGCTTACGTAGAATGCCAGTATACCAAACCCTGAAAATTGCCTTCGAGATGTCAAGAGCCTCAGCTCTAGTTCCACCGTTATTATGAAGACCGTGGTATACATATTCAGTTATAGCCGTATGCACATCAGCAGTAGACCGGGCAAAAAAAAAAACATATTGTTTGTCAGAGAGTAGATCATGGGAGGTAAGATATTTAATCATTTCGCCATTAATTAAAGCCTCGAAGATTTTGTGTTATATTCTGTGCTAATAGGAATAGGTACTTAAAAAACAAGGTAGATAAAATAAGTAAAGTTTTTTTTTTTGTAAAAAACCAGTACAATAAGAATAAAGGTAACAGTTATGCACAAGGTCGTCGCAAGTCAATCCAGTAGTGAGTGCTACTATTGGAATGTCGGTAGTTCTCGCGCAAGTCTGAGTCGTACTCAACAGATCCCAGCTAGTAACATTTACTAACCTCCTCACGAAATGGCATAAAGCCGAATTTAATGTGGGGTATTCCGATCCCGTAGGCTCGGCCAAAAATTCCCCGTAAACACCGCATAAACGGGTTCGGGTCTGTTTACCTTCCTAGACGAGACTCTTCATAGCCTCGTCCGGGTTCCTCTCTACCCGAAGGTAGAGAGTTCAACAACACAGCTAAAACAGATTCCAGCTAGTATATTTACTAACCTCCCCACGCGATCAGATGAGAAACACAGGGCCGAATATAATGTGGGGTATCCGAGCCCGTAGGCTCATCCAAAAATTCCCCATAGATCTCGTATAAAACGGAGTCGGGTAGCTGTTTCCCGAGACGAAACTCTGCCATTCGACATAGACTTGCCTGGGGATCCTCTCAGCCCGGAGGTAGAGAGTTTGATCAGCACAGATGGAAAAGATTCCAGCTAATTGGTATTTACTAGCCCAACGCGTGTAGATGTGGCACAAGGTCGAGTTTAACGTGGAACATCCGAGATCTTACGCACGGTCACCAGTTCCCCGGAGAACCCGCATAAACGGGATCGAATGAGACTCTGCCCTTCGTCCGGGTTCCTCTCTGCTTAGAGGCAGAGAGTTCGACCATCAAGTCGAAAAGGATTTCAGATAGAGTATCCAGTAACTGGCCCACGCAGTTACATGTGGCACAAGGCCGAATTTAATGTGGGGTTCCCGAGTCCGTAGTGTTATAGACAGCGTATGGTTGCAAGAAAGAAATACGACAACAGTAGAAATAGATTTACGTGGTTTATTTCAACAGGAACGTGAGGGTTTGGGATAGCTACCTTGTGGTAAAGTTCATAAGCCGGCTTCGGATCTAGGTCGATCTCTCATAGTAGTTCACACATGTTGTCTGTGGTTGATGCTTCTCTGCTGACAGCTGCTGAACGCTCGGCCTGAGCGTGACAGGTCTCCTTTGTGGCTGCCTGTTGAACTTCCGTGTGATCCCTTTTATAGCGTTTTTTTATGGCTTAACAGGCTCGAAAAACGAAGCGAGTATAATTAGGAGGGAAGCATTTTTATTGGACAAAAAATAGAGCACTTTAAATATTATTTTATTTTTCGACCGGAACACGTGTGTCGGGAACATTTGTGAAGAAAGATAATGGTCATTTTGTGACGGGGCTTTGTCCCGTTTACATCCGGTTCTCGCTCTTGAGTATTTTCCTGTAAATCAGCCGAGATATGTTTTATTTTATAACAGTAGGCTCGGCCAAAAAATCCCCGTAGATCCCGCATAAAGGAGATCGGGTCGGTCTACCTCCCGGAAGGGGACTCTGCCCTCGTCCGGGTTCCTCTCTGCCCGAAGGCAGAGAATTTGACAGTACAGCCAAAAAAGATTTCAGGTAGAATATTTGCCAACCGCCCACGCGGTCGGTTTTGGCACAAAGCCGAATTTAACGTGGGGTATACGAGCCCGTACGCTCGGGTAAAAATTCCCCGTAGACCACATAAAAACCGGGGTCAAGTCGGTCTACCACCTCAAACAAAACTCTGCCCTTAGGCATAGCCTCGTCTCGGTTCCTCTCTGCCCGAAGGCAGAGATTTCAACCGTATAGCTGAAAAGATTTCAGCTATTATATTTAGCTGTCCCACCACAAGGGTTGCATGTGACACAAGGCCGGTTTAACGTAGGCTCGGCCAAAAATATTTCCTTTTGAACCCGTATAAACGGGTTCAGGGGTAGTCTACCTCCCCGACGAGACTCTGCCCTTCTGCGGAGCCTCGTCTGGGTTCAAGACAGAGAGTTCAACCGTATAGCTGCTCTTTTGTTAGTTGACATACAGATACTTATAGGTAGTTACTACCAATAGTGTAGTCACTCATGGGGGTAACAGGTTATTCTATTGCATCTCTTTGCCGAAGAGTGGTATGAGAAAATCCCCCCGAAAAAGATGAACAAAAATTCTTAGTATAACAACCGAGATGATATATTTGTAAATTTAATTTAAACGTAAGCATTGAAAATGATGATTTTACAAGTATTCAAATATTTAATCCCCCACCTGTTCGTGAATATCATGACTGTGTTAGAAACAAATACCTGGACATTTATATAAAATACTTTTTTTTTTTTAACTAGGGCGTTAATCGGTGTTTCCTTTCTGTGAGAAGTCTAATCTTGGTGAGAATTAAAACAATTTTGTCGTAATTGTCGTATGGAAGAAGGTGATCGAATTTCTCCCGATTTTGTACGCGTCAAGAATCGAAACGTAAATCGCCCGCCTCCCCACCGCCCCTTCCCCGCCTGGCCTCCCCGTCTTGAAATGACAAACTAAATGGGCGGATTATTGGAGATTAGATGTTCGGTCCAGGGAAACGTGAAATGAATTTGCGAAAGGAAAGCGACACAATGGAAGTCACAGGATGTTCATGGGTAATTTCGTTGATGGACACGTAAAAAGAATGGAAGACCAAAAGTGACAAAAGTAAAAAAAAAAATAAATAAATAAAATAAAATAAAATACATAAATAAATAAAAAAGCAAAGTGTGATGAATGAAGAGGTGAAAAAAGCAATTGATTTTCTTTTGTTTAGTCGAACTCCTGAGACAAAACAGATTTAAAGTAAAAAAAAAACAAAAAAAACAAAAAAACACACACAAAACAAAAACAACAAAAACAATATTTGTTTCGCATTCAAATATATTACATTTACCACTGAAGCACATTAAAAAAAGTCGATCTTTCTAGGGCTTATATCTCCATGTTATATTTTGTTTTTTATCAAAGCTGAATGTATGCAACGAAAGAAATTTTGAACAAGTAATTATATCATTCAAAATCGCAATGTATTTATATTTTAAACTGCATAGTAATAATTCCACACGCAAACGCATTGAAACTACAAAAATATAACGTCTTACACACCAGCAAAGTGTCTACCAAAAAGCAATCAAAAGATAACATATTTTTTTTTACTCCAGAATATATCTTATATATCTATAAGTCTTTTATTCATCCATACTTAGAATATTACTGCCACATATTGACCGGTTTCCCTGCTATTTACACTGAGCTCTTTGGTAAAATCCAAATAAACAATCAGCAATATTAACGGTCCTGATCTGGCTGCTCGGATTAAGTTACTTTCCCACAGCCATAAGGTTGCTTCTCTGTGCATTCTCTACAAATATTTTCATTGTAATTGTTCGGGTGAGCTCTTCGCTATGGTACCTAGATTTTTTGAATTTAAGAGCAATATTAAAATGGTCTAAAGATCTCATTAATTTACAGTTGAGGTGGCTTGATATAGCCGTAGGGTTTATGCTAACGGTTTAATTTCTCAAACTTCTTGCTTATGGAACTCCCTTCCAGGTCCATGCTTTCCAGCCAACTTTAATCTTCAAATATTTAAATGTAATGTCAATCGCTATCTACTGTTCTCCTGATTACTCTTTCCTCTTCCCGCTCATTATTAATGTTTCTGTTCCCTAATTCTTCCACACCCAGTAACCCCTTGTGTCTTAGTGGCTTTACTGTCTTGCTTATAGAACTCCCTTCCGGCTCCATGCTTTCCAGCCAACTTTAATCTTCAAATATTTAAATGTAATGTCAATCGCTATCTACTGTCCTCCTGATTACTTTTTCCTCTTCCCGTTCATTATTAATGCTTCTGTTCCTAATTCTTCCACGCCCAGTAACCCCTTGTGTCTTAGTGGCTTTACTGCCTTGCTTATGGAACTCCCTTCCAGGTCCATGCTTTCCAGCCAACTTTAATCTTCAAATATTTAAATGTAATGTCAATCGCTATCTACTGTTCTCCTGATTACTCTTTCCTCTTCCCGCTCATTATTAATGTTTCTTTTCCTTAATTCTTCCACACCCAGTAACCCCTTGTGTCTTAGTGGCTTTACTGTCTTGCTTATAGAACTCCCTTCCGGCTCCATGCTTTCCAGCCAACTTTAATCTTCAAATATTTAAATGTAATGTCAATCGCTATCTACTGTCCTCCTGATTACTCTTTTCTCTTCCTGCTTATTATTAATGTTTCTGTTCCTATTTCTTCTTCACTCAGTAACCCCTTGTGTCTTAGTGGCTTTACTGCCTTGCTTATAGAACTCCCTTTGGCGCTACAGAATCACAAAAAAACGGTAGAAAATAACTGAAACCACGTTGCTTGAAGATACCAAAAGCAGCATTAACTAAAATGGATAGCAGATGTAATTTGAAGAGAAAATAATGACATAATCAAGATGCTGACATTCCACA
Source organism: Acanthosepion pharaonis (assembly GCA_903632075.3). Lineage (NCBI taxonomy): Eukaryota > Metazoa > Mollusca > Cephalopoda > Sepiida > Sepiidae > Acanthosepion > Acanthosepion pharaonis. Next base: position 265,637 of record CAHIKZ030001510.1, on the reverse strand, counting down.
CTATTTTCTTACGCAGACGTTGAAGTAGAAAGTAGCTTGTAAAGTTGTTGACAGATAAACAGTAAATGACGAAATATTACGGTAGGCCGTATATGACAAAACTTTCGCTACTGCATGCCCTGGATCGCTTTCTACTTGGATGGCTCCACTTGATGATACCATAGCCTTCTGTTTTTAATTTATAGTTAGTTATGTCTACTAACTTTCATTTACTGCCCTGTCTTGGAGTTTTGGTAATTTTCTTTCTGTGTTTGCCGTACAGTATCGGCTACGCACCTTATATCATGATTATGCCCACTTTAAAGTTTGAACAAATCTTGTGAGTAGTCACATCCTTGTCTTTTAAAAATCGTTTTACACCAACAACGGCGATAAAGCCACTAAGACGCATAGGATTACATGGAGTGAAAGAAATTGAGAAGGCCTTAGCGAGGAGAAGAGAAGAAAAGGGACAATAAAGCAACAGCATTCAGGAAGTCATAAGATGGCGATTGATGTTGCATTTAAAACGGAAACAAGAACTCGGAAGGTAGTTTCATTGTTGGGAAGTTCGAGAAAAGAAATTGTTAGCGTAGATGTGGCGGTTACATATATCTAGTTCAAAAGTAAAACGGTGAGACCTAGATGCCAATCTAGT
>CAHIKZ030001510.1:222500-260000 GCA_903632075.3 Acanthosepion pharaonis | reverse complement strand
TATTTATTTGATCTTCTATATGTTGTAGCTAAACAGGTTGTCACATGTATCACCAGTTGTTTTGTCTTTTGTGTCCTGGAAATTATCACCTATGGCGAGTCCATCAAAAGGCTGGACAATGAAAGATGTATAGTATATTTACTAACCCCCAAATAGAATAACATTGCCGTACAAACAAACTCGGACGAGTGATTAATGTAAAAAATACATGGCGTCAGTATGTGAGAGACGCATGGTTTCTGTGATGGATAATGAAATGAAGTTTGGCTTAGAAATTTCTTTCCAATATTAGTTTGGCTTCTTCCAATCTGGAAAATACGGTAATATATTATTATTAGTAGTAGTATTATGTTAGACCAAACATATCGAAAGAAAAACCTTATTCTATTCTAAAGTGTACCTTTCGACGTTAAAAGCAGACATTTTCCAGCATGTATTTACCGTTTAAGGTAGATTGACATTTCTATCCTATATTACAATATACATATATATTATTACACTATAATGCTAGCTATCTATCTAATTCCGCCTCTTATATGATGTAACCTCAGTAATTAGTTGTTACAAGTATTTCCAAGACTATAAACCTTCCTAAATATGTTCTGTTTCCTTCAGCGGCGAAGGATAATCCTTTCTGTTTTGACTAAATGTCATTCCCACACAAACAAAATCGGACGAATGATTAATGTAAAAAATACGTGGCGTCAGTATGTGAGGGACGCATAGTAAATGTGTTGTAGTATGAGAATGACTTTTTGGTTTCTTAGATATTTCTTTCCATTATTAGGGTGCGTCTTCCAATCCGCAGCGTCCTGTAAGCCGTGAAATACGGTAATATATTAGCTCAAACATATCCAAAGAAAAAGCTTATTTATTCGAAGATGTACCTGATTCGAGTAAATCGACTATTTCAAAATAGATTGACATTTCCGTTCCTGAGTCTGGGGAATGGGAAAAGCGGTCTGATAGATGAACTTAATATGACCCTAGAAACTCCTCAGACCTTCAAAAATAAATAAACTGAGGGCTTTTTAAATTGGAAAGGACAAACTGTTAAAAGAACTCCCCTCATAATAACTTTGATCAAAATTCTCCTTTGTTTACGAGAAAGATGCGTTCAAATCAAAATTTCACAGATAGGTGTTCACTAATAAATCAAATTTTCTATTGATGGTCAGAAAAGTACCTATTTTTCCAAATATGTGGCATTGTCTTTTCGGGGAATATGCACAGTCAACGACGTAACTATTCGTACACCCATCAATTTTGAATATTTTGATCCATTTCACAGAATCTAATGCCCTTAAGATGCTAGTTTTTTTAAATATGTTAATAAACTTGAAAAACAGGAATATAAAACTCAATATTCAGAACAATAATTTAAATAAAACACACCTGACAGCGTTATGCAAAATAGGAAGGCAAAATTATTTGAACAATATAAAATGTCGTTTTAAATTGATTCGTGTAAGTATAAATAATTTACATAATTATTTTATCGGTGAGGCCTTCTAGACTATTTATTCAGTAGAATATTTGTGGTAATTCCATCAAAGAACATCACGTATTGCATAGAATCACCATTTATTATTCTTACGTTAAAATGGGGAAGACGTACATCATCCCAGCATAGTAAATTTTTTTTAATTTATTAAAAATTTTTGTTTTTGAAGATGGACCATAAAAAATTAGAGAATAATGGGCCTAATGGGCTTACCATAGCGACACCATCAATCTGAGTATAATATTAACTATAGTCAATGACGAATTATTCGTACCCCATCAATTTTGAATAGTTTTATCCATTTCTCAGAATCTAATACCCGTTGATGCCAGGTTTTTATATGTTAATAAGCACAAAAAAGGAATATAAACTCAATTTTTTTAGAACAATAGTTTAAATACAACAAATTTGACAGGCTTTTTTACGAAAAATAGAAAAAGACAAAAATATTCGTACAGTATTTTAATATCGTTTTAAATTGATTGATTCGTGTAAGGGTAAATAGTCAATATAATTATTTTACTGGAGAAGCCTTGAGTTATTAGTTTTTTGTGATAATTCCATGCAAAAACATCCCATGGTGCGTAGAAGAGTCACTATTTGGTGTACAAATAATTTTAAATCCTGACCGTTCTTGATAAAAATGAATTTTTAAGTTTTTAGAAACCTCATAGACTATCCAGTTCCCAAAGGTCTCTCATATTTCTAGGGTTTTATAAATCAATGATCAAAACTACACCCTTTTTAAAATTTGTGTTCTCTTAATTCAATGGCCTGGATGCAAACAGTTTGCTTTTTAAAAGTTCTGATGGGACTATTAACATGAAGGAGAGATTAAAAACAAATAAAAAAAATTTGGGAATACAATAAGAAAGAATTAAAATAGATTTATTGAGTAAGGACAATAGTGTGATAATTTTATTCGAGTTTCAAACATTTAACTTAAAGAATAAAACAGTCCTTTGCGTTAATCATCTCTCATTTTCATATTGAGAAAAAAAATGACTCAGATCTCCATTTCTGTTTTTAATTGATTTATAAGACTGAAGCCAGTCAAATGTTCAAAGAACTTTTAAAAGGAAAACGCCCTCAAAAGAAAAATCTTTTTCCTGACAATGTTTTATGTAAGGGGTTTCGAAATATTTAATTTTTTTTTTTTTTTAAAATTTAAAAAAATGAAGATGTCAGTTGCAGATGGAAATTTTTTGTTGACTTTTTCAAGAATCTGAAAACTTTTTACATTGTTTCGTTTTTGATGAAAAACGATATTCCAAAATAAAATAAATATTTTTTTTAAAAAAATTTATGAAAAATAAAAGGAAATATGATAAAAAAAAAAGAAAGAAAGAAAACAAAGAAAGAAAGAAAGAAAGGAAAAAAATCATTTTTTAAAACAAAGTTTTCTAAGAAGTTGTCTTGGTATTGAAATGGGAAATTAATAAAAATAATAATCAAAGATGATGATGATGATAAAGAAAAGAAGAAAACAAAAAGAAGAAGAAGAAGAATGAGGAGGATAAGGAGGAAAAAAGAAGAAAAAATTCAAAAGAAAAGAACATGGAAAAAAAATAAATTCATCTTAATGAAGAAGAAGAAAATAAGAAGGAAAGGAAAAAAACAAAGGAAAAGGAAGAGGATTTTGTTGACAGAAAAGAAGAAGAACATGAATGGAAAAAGAGAAGAAGAGGAAGAAGAAGACGACGAAGAAGAAAAAAATTTTAAGGTAGAAAAAAAAAAAGAAGAAAAGAAAAAGAAAAGAAAAAAGACAAAAAAAGAAAACGAAAAAGAAGAAAAAAAAATAGATGATTTTAACGAACCGGTCAGACTTACTATTAAACTAAATTTAATTAAATTTAAATAAAATGAAATAAATCCTCCGTTTAAAAAAAAGAGAAAATAAAAATTTGTTTTACAAAGAAAAAGAAACTTTAAAAGCAATTTTTTATTTTGTTGTCTTAAATTGTAAAAAACGAATTTTCGATATTAATAAATTTAAATTTATAAGTTTTGGAAAAAAATCCATAAGAGCTTAAAAAGAAACGCAAATTCATATTTTTTTTCCAGATATTTGCCTAACAAAATGGACTGAATCGGAACATAGAATTATCCGTATAAGATCCATATGGAAAACAAAAGAGAAACAGGTAAAACAAATTTGTCTTTTTTTCAAATGAATTTTTTTTTAAATTTCATGACTCATATTTTACAAAAAAGAAAAAAAAAAGGAAATAAATGAAAACTAAAAATTATTTGAGAAAATATGATTTTATTTTGATTATAAAATACAACAAAAAATATATATATATATATATATATATATATATATATATATATATATATATAGATAGATAGATAGATAGATAGATAATGATAGATAATATTAATTGGAAAATATAAATTTACATATGCAAAATATATAAATAAATACATGTATATTTTTTAAAAAAAAAATTCCAAATTCAATCCAGGTAGAACTCAATGTCTAAAACAGATAAAGGATATAATAAAAAAAAGCTTAAACACTAATATTCCATGGTCATAATTTATTCCATTGGAATCGTAAATACGATCCAATTCATCAGACCTACAAATTCAAAAAAGAAAAAGAAAAAAAAACAACTCCGGAAATAAAAACAGAATTTAGAGAGAGTGTAAGAAATGAGGAATGAGGAGATTAAACCTTAACAGAGAGAATTTTAGGAGAAATGGGTGGAAGGGTTTAATAAAAGAAAAAAAATGTTGACGGATGTCTAATGCATAAAGATACATTTCGTGGTACACACACACACCATAGACAATCTAATGTTAGAATAAGAGGGAGGAAAAAGACGAGGTGGGGGAGAGAGATGGGACGAAGGGAAAGTAAAATTGAAAATTTACTTAAAGGGCCGCTTTGTAATTGAGAAAATTTGACAAATTTAATATCGACTACAGGTTACAAATCAAATATAAATTCTATAAAAATAAATATAACGATTATCTAATCCAGCAAGGACCTATATTTCTATGTTCAAAAACACATGCGAATACACAATATATATAATATATACATATATATATATATATATATAAAAATACATATATTTATGTATACAATAAAAAATTATAAATAAAAAAATATTTCACAATATCCACATATCCACATATTCATCTTATCCATATAAAAAAAAAAAAATTTATTATATAATATACATAATTACACATGAATATTTTATATACATATATATATATATATATATATATATATATATATATATAAATATATATATATATATATATATTTAAAATGTATAATATTTATAATATGCATCCCGGATAAAATCCATTTAAACATTATACATATAAACACACATTTTTCAAATATGACACACAATAAAAATATATATATATAATATATATATATATATATATATAATATAATTATAAAAAAATTTAAAAAAAAAAATTAATTTTTACTTAAACTTTGCACAGAAGAAAATTTTAAATTAGAGTTTTGAAAAAAAAATCTACGTAAAAAAATGTGAATTTAAACTAAGACATTTAATTTATATTTAAAAGATAAAAATGTACAACAAAAACCTTAAATAAAAATTTTTTTTTTTGATTTAATTCAATGAAAAAGAAAGAGCTTTCATTAATAATTAAAGATTCGTTAATTAATATATTTAAAATTCTTAATATAAAAACTAAAAAACTTTTAAAAAAAAAAAATTTTGTATTTTTTTATAAATTTATATATATATATATATATATATATATATATATATATATAATAATTAAAAATTAATTTGAAAAAGTGTTTATCAAAAGAATTTCAAAAACAAGCAAAATAAATTCCGATTATTATTTTCATATTTTAAAAATTTTTTTTTTCGGCAAAAGTCAGAGGACTTTCCCAAAAATATCGTCGCAAAATTTTTAAATAAAAAAAAGAAAATTTTTTCTAAAAATACGCCTGCATTTAGAAAATTCAATACACAGTTGAACACATACAAACATATACATATATATATATTGAACAAAAAAAAATATTTTAAAAAATTAAAATTTAAAACTATTTAAAAATTAATAATCTTCAGACAAATATTTATTCTTTTCGTTTTATTATTATTTTATTTATTTATGTTCCTCAAAGAACGTTCATTTAAAACATGGCCATATCATCAAGAAAATAAAATTCAACATATATTAAAAATAAAAAAAAAAAATGAATATCTTAATGGAGAAAATGAAATTTTATCTGTAATTTAAAAATTTGTGTTTTTTTTATATTTTTCCATGGATTATGGTCAATCTTGTATTGGTCAAACACTCTCTTTTAAAAAATATTTTCATTAAAGGCTGGATGGATTCATGTTGCCTATAATTTTCTTTTGTATTTTGACAGGTTTATTTTAAACTAAAAAAATGTGTATTTTTGGTTTCTTACATTAGTGAATATTTATGTAAATAGTTATACAATGTATATTATATATATATATGTATATCATTTATTCATTAGGGAATAAGTTTTAGTCAATGTTTGTGTAAGTGAACTATATCGTATGTGTGTGTATAAATGAAACCAACACCTCCGCAAGCATGTCTGTCTTGTGTGGGTGAGGAATGTAAAATTAGTTTTCATTGGTTTATTTATTTTTTTAACAAAGAATTTTACAAAAGTAAACGAAAAATAAAATGTCTTGATGGATTTCTAAAAATGAACTTTTGGCTGTAATTTTGGTTTTTTTTAAAAATTTTTAATAGTTAAAATTTTATAATATAAAATATATGTTGCCTATTTTATTATTTTTGAATCTTTGATTGATCCGCAGTAAAGAATTTAAAAAAAAAAACTAAGAAAAATCATTCTGTTTTATTTAAGTATGTACTTTATCCATATCATATTAACTGAAAAAACATATATAAAAAAAAAAAAGAATTTATTTTATTTTTTTTGTTAATTTATATTTAATAATTATTTTTAATTTTGAAATTTTTTTAATAGTTAAATTTATAAATTAAACTGAAAAAAACTACATAACCAATAAAAAATATTTCGTTATAAAAAATATATAAATTATTTTATAATTCCAAAATTTGATTCTAAAGGAAAAAAATACAATAATTGTTTATGAGATGAATTCTGAAAATGAATTCCATTTTTCAGTTTGTTATTTTTAAAAAAATACATATATATCCATTTTTTATATAAAATTCATCATTCAAAAATGTATTATTAAAATAATTACTTATAATTATATCTAATAATTTCAACCAATACTTTTATTTAAAATAATTAAATTAATATTGCTAATTGATTCAAACTTTGACATTAACTCAATTAAATATAAAATATATTTAATATCATTATTTCTAAATATTTTATATATATATATATATATATATATATATATATATAAAATAATGGAAAAACTGTTTTAATTCGAAAAATGAAAAAAAAAAAATGATTCAACATGAAAGTTTATGCGCTAATCTTAAGTTAAAAAAATTTTAAAAATTTTTTTGTTAAAAATTTTATATATATATATATATATATATATATATATATATATATATATATATATATATATATATATATATATATATATATATTGAACAAAAAAAATTTAAAAAATTAAAATCTTTAGACACACTGGGTTGTAGATTAATATTCTTTCGTTTTTTTTTTTATTATTTTATTATTATTTAGATTCCTCGACTAGTTTCGACTAGCCAAAATGGCCATCATCAGGAGGAAAATATTTCTGCTTGCTGGTAGCAGTAAACTACAGAAATGAATGTCTTGATGGAGAAAATGAACTTTTGTCTGTAGTTTTCATTTGTTTTTTTTTATTTTTTTATTTTTTAACATGAATCTTTTAACATTCCTTGTGTTGGTCAAACAGTCTCTTTTAAGTTGTTATTTGAGATAAGAGCTGGATGGATACATGTTGCTCTGAATTCTCTGGTCAGTTTGACAGTTTTATTGGTTCTGGAAGGGGATGTGTCTCTGTTTAGTGTTTGTGTGTGTGTTATTTGGTTCTTAGGGAGTGAGTGAGTATGATATGTGTAAGCGTGTGTATTGCTGTGGGTGTGTGTTATCATTTGGCTCATTAGGGAGTGAGTGAGTATGATGTGTGTAAGTGTGTGTATATTCGTGTGGGTGTGTGTATAAGTGTGAGGCCTCAACACCTCCGTAAGCATGTCTGTCTTGTGTGGGTGAGAAATGTGGGTAGGTTTTGATTTGTTGAGTTATATATTAATACTATCTATATATTATTAAATTTATGGTTTAGCCCGGCTGGATATTTTGTTTTTAGACGTTGTATCCACTTATTTTCATGGGACTCTAAAATCTTTCTAATGTTATCTGCTCTGAACTTTTCTATTCTCTCAATTATAGTGAATTTGGCATGGGTTTTAAAATCGTGTTTTTCCAGGCGGAAATGTTGTTCTACAGATAATAATTTTTCATGGGGAGTCGACTTAATTCGATTGCGATAATTATTAATTCTGTAGTGAAATATATATTCAGATTTTCCTATATATTGTTTCTGGCATAGTGTGCATTCTAGGAGGTAAATTATGTTATGACTTTTAAAGTTAGAATCGTTGATAATTTTGAAAAGATTTAGTGATTGAGCTAAAAATGAATTCGTGTTTTATATGGTATTTTTTAATAAAACTTTGCTTTTACTATAATTGAAAAAATCCAAAAAAAAAATATTACCTTGTATATTTTTGGTTAAATATATGATTTAATATACTTATCTTCATAAAATTGAAGAATGATAGTCTTTCATTATTTTTTTTTAAATAAATTCATCACTTTTTCCAATTTTAAATATTTGCATATAAGACGCTTTAAGTCCCAAAAATCGCTTTGTTTCAATGACGTCAAAAAAAATTTTTTTATTAGGGGTTCATCAAATAAAAATTGAAAGTTTATTTATTATTTAATTAAAATATGTTTAAATGAAAATATGTTGATATTGTAAATTTTCAATAAATATATTTATTAAATAAAAGTATATATATATATATATATTTTATATAAAAATAATAAATATATATATATATAAATATATATATATAAAAAAAAAAACAAGAGGTTAAAAGAATCTGAATTCATAGATGAATTTAATATATTATAATAAATGTTGCAAAAAAAAAAAAAAAAGAAAAAGATTTATTTATTTAAATAAAAATGAAAAAACGAAATATATATAAAATATTTTTGTCTAAGATATATATAAATATATATATATATAAATAAATATAAATATAATAATAAATAAATATATATATATATATATATAAATATAAATAAAATTAATATATATATATATATATATATATATATATATATAAAAAAAACATATTCTATATTATATAATATTCTATAAATATATATTTAAAAAATAAATAAAATTCAAAAAAAAATCTTTAATTGCTATTTAATTTTATTTTTTAATTATAATATAAATTTTTTTAAATATTAAATAAAAGTAAATTTAAAAAACAGAATAAGTATTCATATATATATAAATATATATATATATATATATATATATATATATATATATATTATATAAATAAATTAACAAGTTCAAAAGTTTTATTACATTTTTTTTTTGTTCGTATTTTTCAAAAAACTTTTCCCAAGATCATATTTATTTAAATATAATGTTTTTTTATAATAAAAATTAAATTTTGTCCTTACCCATTTTGTCCAAAATTTATATATATATAAATTGATATAAAAATAATTTTTAAACCTAATTCCATAGAAGGAAAATTTCTTTAGTGGTTCTTCTTTTTTTAAATTATATATATATATATAAAATATATATATATATATATATATATATATATATATTCTATATTTTTTGAATCTTTTATTTAAAATGATAATCAAGTTTCAAAATAAATAAAATTTGTTAATATTATAAATGGGATTAAAAATCATTTATATAAATTAATTTTTTTGTTATTCATTTTTTTATTTTTATATATATATAAGTTAATACGTATATAAATATTAAAAATATACAAGTTGAAATTAACTCGTATAAATTTGTGCTAATGGCAGATTTTGTCAATGTAAATTTTCATAGATTTGTGTTTGGCAGGAAAAAAATTGACCGGCTTGTATATATATATATATTTCATTGCTAAAATATAATATAATATATAAATGAAAATATTATAAAAATTGATTGATTTTTATATCCTTTCAAATTTTTTTTTGTCTGTTTTTGTTCGAACCTCTTTTTTTTTTTTCAAAATTTATTAAAATTTTTTCTATTTAAATCTGTCATGGAAAATTTAAATATATTCAAATTGATCTTGATTTTTATACCAAAATCAAAAAATGGTAAATAAGAATTTATTTTTTTTCATGCATTTTAAAACGTAAAATGTATTTTTATTTTTATATATATTAATCCATATATTAAACTTTTTCTATATTATAAAATTTTAAAGTTTGGTTTTTTCTGATTTTAATAAATATCATAACATTTGGAATGTTTTGCTAAATCATTATAAAAAATGAACTTTTTCTTCAAATATTTGACAAATTTTAAAATTATTATCGCTGATATATATATATATATATATATATCATATATATATAAATTATATATGGATTCAACCAAATTGTCAAGATTTTTTTCAAAAAATTTTCATATTTTTAATCATTTATGTGAAAGCCTGGATATAGATTTTTTAATTTTTTTAATATTTTTTAAATTGATTTGCTTTTTCATAGAATCAATAACTTTCATCAATATTAAATATATATTTTAATTTCGAAAATAGCAGATTTAAAAAAACTTTTAGTCAAAAATATATTTTTTTGGATATTAACTTATTATTATTTTTATTATTATATTTAGTCATTCTAATATTTGTTTTAAATTTTATTTAAACTTCCCTTTTTTGTTAAATTGGTTTTTTAAGATAAATATTAAATGAATTTCATATATATGGGAAATAATTTAATATAACATTAAATAACAATATGTAAATATTGCCGATTGATCATTATATATATAAATACATAATTATTCATCAAATGATTAAAACCATTTTTATTTATATAATCTTTATAAATTATTTTTTATTTTTTTTGGAGAACGAACAACATATTTTTTTTTTTATTATTTTAATTATATATATATTATAATAAACCATAAATAGGTATATACAATTATTTTTTAAAATGCATCTGATAGAAAAAAATATAAACTTGGTTTTTAATACTTTTTAAATATAACCTTTTAAAATTAAGATATTATAAAATATTGAATAGAGTAAAGAATAGCCCTCTTATATATATTTTTTCATATTTTCAAATAAAATTTAAATGCAATATTTATATAATATTTTAGACTATTCATGAAGAAATATTAAAATATATAAACTTGAAATTTATAATTTTTTTCCTTTTTTTAATTTCCTATTTTTGCATAAAAAATAAAATTGGTAATTTAATTCAATAATGAATGGTTTGAAAAAAAAAAAAATGATCTTTGTTTTTAAAAGATCGAACGATGATTCCTATTAACATTTTTATTCTAATTTTAAAATTTGAATAAATTCATAAATGAATATATTCATATATATATATATATATATATATATATATATATATATAATCATAAATATTAAATTCAATTTTTTAAATTACGTAAAAAAGCCAATTTCTTAAAACGCTGAAAAAAAAAAACAAACCAAAAAAAAAAGTTTCAAAATATTATAAACGAGGTTTTAAAAATAACCATTCATATAATCAAATTTTTGATAAATGATTTTTTTATCCAAAATGTTTCAAATTCCAGCATTAAAAAAATCGCCGGATGCTAATTTTAAAATATAAAATGAAAATAAAACATTTTATCAAATAATTTAATGAAATAACCAAATTAATAAAAAAGAAAATCAATGAAACCTGATGGTATTTTTTAATCCTTTTTCAACATCTTTTATATATATATAAATATATTAAATTAATATATATTCCCATATATATATATTATATATACATATATATATATTTTATATAAAATATAATTTTTTATATTTACTTTTTTTTTTTATATTTTTTAAATATTCATATAATAAATGGAAAGATTTAAAAAAATAATTGATAGATGAAATCCTAAATTTAATTCTATTTTTTAAAAATATATGTACTATAAAATTCAAATAACTTAAAAATAAAAAAATTTAATAATGAAAAAAAAAAAAATTTCATTTTTAAATTCATAAAAAAAAAATAAGAAACCTTAGAAAAATTTAAATAAATGATATGTTTATAATAAATCTATATATAATATATCTATTTATTAATTGTATAATTTTAATGTATAAATTTGACCATTAGTCCATTTTTAAAAAAATTAATTATATTCTTTTATTTTAAACGATTAAATAATATTTATTATATTCAAATTTTATAAAAAATATGAACAAAAAGAATTTATTTTTGAATTTACCCTTTCGAATTAAATCTTTCATCCACTATGTGCATTGTTGTTTTTAATCAAATTTCAATCACCAAACTTTATATAAATTTTTATAATTTAATGCACATTTCAAAATTCCTTTCAAATTTGCGAAATGTTTTCATTTCTATTTTTGTTTAAATAATTAATTTTTTCCAATTATAAAAATTTTTCAATATATATCATAATCCTACGATTTGAAATATAAATTATTCAGATAACATATCATTAATCAAGGTTAAACGTAAATATCGTAATATAATTGAAATATTTTTTAATTAAAGAAAATTTTTCTAAAAGTAAATTCAGATGTTTATCAATATAAAAATAAAAAAATCCTTAAAAAAATATATTTTTAATTTAAAAATATTATATATATAATAAATTTAATACTCTTAATGACATTAAAATAAAATTCAAATAATAAAAATCAAATCAATTATAATTATAAAACTTCTTCAAAAATTTGGTAAAATTATAAATTTATTTATTTCTCTTAAAATTGATTATTTTTTAATAATGATAATCGCTCAAATTGATTAGAAAAATTTTGGTATTCAACTTAATATCAATAATAAAATTTTTTATTTTTATATATCAATACCGACAAGAAATTTTATATTTTAGATATATATATATATTCCTTTAAAATTTTAACTAGAATTGTTCAAAAAAATTAGACGAATCAAAATGTAAAACTAACAATAAATAATGAAATGTGTTTGGGAATTCCAAAAAAATAATTTTATTTCTCTAATTTTAATAAAATTATTTAAGAAGATGTAATTATGGATTTTTCTAAGAATTCAGAAAATGTAACCAAAAATAAAGAAAAAAATAAATATTTTGCCAAATTTATTGCAAAAGACAAAAAGAAATGTATTGAAAAAATTTAAAATTTTGGCAATAAAAAAAACTTCATAATCGAGAAAATGGTAAAATAATAATAATAATAATTATAATAATAAAAAAATAATAATAATAATAATCAGTTGAATAATAAAGTGCATAATTTGAAAATTAATTGAAACTGAAGGTTTTATCCTTGCTGCATAGGACCAATGCTTGCTAACTAAAATTATCAAGCACATATACTAAAATATTGTGTCAGCCCAAAATGCAGATTCTGTGATAAATATCCAGAAACGATTGATCATCTTGTATCAGGTTGCACGATATTGGCACCCACTGAATAAAAACCCGCATGACAGAGTGGGCCAATATCTGCACTGGAAAATCTGCAACTTCTACGGGAAGGAAACTGAAAAGAAACTGGTATGAACACCACCCAGACCCGGTTACGGAGATAGGACCTGTTACAATTCTATGGGACTACACAATACACACTGACAGAACAATCAAAATAACCGCCCAGATATTGTTATTAAAGACCACAAACAAAAAAAAAAAGTGCCTCCTTATTGATATGGCAGTCCCTGCTGACTGCAATGTATCTTTGAAGATATTCAAAAAGTTGTCAAAATACAAGGACCTTGAAATAGAAATCTCGAAAATGTGGCATATGGGAACATCAACAATCCCTGTTGTAGTTGGAGCCCTAGGACTGGTTGGAAAAGATTGCAGTAGACTAATTGAAGGGATTCCTGGATGTCCATGCCTCAAAGAGATACAAAAAATTGTTCTGACAAGTACAGCCCACACCTTTACGAAGGGCTTTATCTATGTAATTTTTTTTTTTTTGTCAGTGGAAAGTGTCATGATGCCATTTCTAACCTTAGGTCCCTGGGCGGGACCCGGAAAGAAATGTGTAAACGCCAGAAATCAAAGAAAATATCTGAATGAATTTTTGGGTAAAAAAGAAACAAATTTTGAAGAAACCAGGATTAAATAGGGTAATGTGGATACACTAACATGCACACACACACAAATGCAGATATATATATATATATATATATATAAAACATATATATTCAGATAATAGATTACAAACATACTTCTAATAGATAGATAAAAAATTAACAGAGAAATCTGGATTTGGTTATTAACAAACTTGTATCTCCTATATATATTTATATATATATATATATATATCATAGAACAGAGAGACATCCTCCGACTCCTTATGATAGCATAGGCATGTATTGAACCGAAGATATATATATTGAAAGATTGATGATAAACAGAATTTTAAAGGTAGATAAATGCATTGATATCGGGCATATATATATATATATATATTGTATCGACAATGTGTCTAAACAGACTTAAATATTTTTGATAGATAGATAGTTAGATAGAAATAAAACTATTAAAAAAAAGCTTTTGAAAGATAAAATGCTTGTGATTACTTCGTCTTTGGTAAATAAGATCTATCGATATAAGTGGACCATTTATCGATTATATCAATAAATAATTACAATCATTCAACAAACAAATGGATGAAATGCAGATGCTCAGCGTCATCGATCATCGATTTTCGCAAAAATATTAAAAAATTGTCTCAGCAGCGTCAATTTTATTGAAACCCTCAATTCGCACTCAGTGAATTTTAAATCATTCGCCTTCTTGCTTTACTATTTCTATTTTGAAACATTTTATGATGGAAGTCAGCCATAAATATGGCGCTCACTGGCAGCAAGATGTCTTTCTTTACACAGGCGATTGGTCAGACAGACAAGAAAGATTTAGCATCTTTTCACTGATTATATAATTTTAAAACGGATGCAATGTAAATATAACTGAAAATTTGAAAATATTCTTTTTAAAATATGCACCTGTGAATGTGTACTGGCAGTAAATTATTCGGGTGAAATTACCCAACAGGAAGAAGATGTTGCGCCAAGTTGATTTTGACAGAGGTATAGTAATGCTTGTAACTATTCGGATTCTTTGATGTCAACCGCACAGAGAATAAATAGGTTTGCCTTTAAACTCGGAAAAATCAAGTCTATACGCGTAGAGTCTGTAGCATTTGGGACAATGGATGTCGGTATTTTGTCATCAACTCCCAAAATTCTGGAAGAATGATTGAACCATTCAAAAAATATCAATTTCCTGAAAAGTCTGAAGGGACTTAAGTTTCTAAATGAATCAATATTGCGATGGAGGATGTTACTCAAGACATTTTCTATGGATTGTTTGGCAGGAAATGGACTAAATATTTTGAACGCATTTATTTTCCTTCAAGAGGGGAATTTATTGAATTTTTAAAGAGTTTTCTATAAAGGAAACATTTTTTTTTTGATTAAAATTTTTGGGGGTAAAAAATTTCTGTTGGTGTATTAAATTTCGTTTTTATAAATAATTCAGATATTCACATTTTGAAAATGATGATTTTTATATATATACATTTTGCATATATATATATATATATATATATATATATATATATATATATATATATATACCTCGTGTTTGAGAGCCAGACAAACTGGTAAAAAGGTTTTTAAATAGGAAAATGGGAAAGCTGTTGTGTTGAGGTCTTTTTTTTGTTTAGTTGATTATCGTCATCCCCAGAAATTTTTTATAAGTCAAAATTTTTTTTAACCTGTATATAAAAAATTATTCTTGACAGATTCTTCAAAAAAATCTAAGATTTTTTTTTTTTTAATTTTTAATTTTTGAAAATTTGATCATTAAAATCAAGAATTCTCGAAATTTTTCTGAGACGAGTTTTAATTACCTAGATATATATATATATATATATATGCGGATGTTTTCATTTTGACGTTTGAACGATAAATGACCAGAAGTTCTGTGCCTTTAGTTTTTCATATATCTGAATCAAGATTTAGCAGGGGCTATTGTGGAAAATTTCAAGGTTAATTGAAATAAATCGTTAAAGAAAAATTATTTGGGATTTCTTAAAGAATACTAATTTTAGTTTATTGCTGAGCCCGTTTCAAAGAAATATAATTTTAATTTTGTGATGTTCGTCTCTGCGACTTGAAAGCTGGATCATAATTTTTTTCCGTCTACTCTCCTCAAAACCCTTTAAAACTTAAAGAAAAATGTCTTACGCCAAATTCAATGCACACACACACACAGACACACACACACACACAAACACACACATAACACACAATATATATATATATATATAACCTATATTTTTTGTTACCAGGATCTATTCCCATATGTTTTTTTAGAATTTTCAGATAAAATAGTTTTCTGACGATCGAAAAAGTTTTTAAAAAAAGTTTTTTAAATAACAATATATCCAATTAAATATGTTTATACTCTATCTTGATATTGAATTATTTTAATAAATCACCAGAACTGATATAATATATAAATAATTATTTATATATATATTTTTTATTTATATTTATTCATTCAAAAATATATATATATATATATATATATATATATATATATATATATATAATATTATTATCATTAAATATACATACAAATGTTCTTGTAAAAACATATATACATAGGTATCATACAAATAAAATATAATTTTGTAAAAAATTCCAAGAGAATAATAGAATCCACGTAGAACTCAATGTTTTTTCCAACAGAGTAAAAATATTTAATTTAAAATTACAATGATTCCAATGGAATAAATTATAAACCATGGAATATTAGTGTTGAAGTTTTTTTTATATATATATATAATATATATATATATATATATATATATATATATATATATATATATATATATATATATATATATATATATATATATATTTTTTATGGATTTTCAGGAGTTTTTTTTCCTCAGTTTCATAATTTATGATAATATATAAATAATAATACATATAATATATATATATATATATATATATATATATATATATATATATATATATCATCTTTTATATTTTTCATTCTTTTTTAATTTTTACGTCCTCCATAAATTAACTTTTGGGAACGACATTAAATTTTTTTTTTATCTTCAAAAGAAATGCATCTTTCATCCAGGTAGAAACTGTTTATTCATATATAAATAATAATACATATAATATTAAATATATATATATATATATATATATATATATACATATTTTTCACATTTAAATTTCTAATAATATATATATATATAATTATATATATATATATATATATATATATATATATATATATATATATATATATCAAAAAATTTAAACACTAATATTCCATGGTCATAATTTATTCCATTGGAATCGTTCCCCAACGATCCAATTCATCAGCGAGTGTAAGTATGAGAGTGTGGGTCGAATGTTTGAGCTAGAGAGAGTATATCAAAATGTACATAATTTAATATCTGTTGTTTTTAAACTACGCTATATATTATTCGGATCACTATTTCTAGTCTATCCACCATTACTATACGGGCCGCTATTCACTATACTATTCCTCTATTTAGATCATTATACGGTGGTTACTATTCGAGTGAGTATTATCGATCAAGTACTATTAGGACGAGTGTCATTCAAAGGCGTTTGACACCAGCATTGTTCAACGGCGTATTATTGTTGTATCTGCGATTACAAAGTCTCTACTACAACGAGCATTACGAAAGTGACAACGAGTATTCGTTGACATTACAAAAGGCAATAGTGTTCGTTGTTCAGTGGATATATATAGTTAAATACAGACAGAAACTTATCAAACTACATGCAAAACATACTAATATAAAATATGAATAAACAAATGATAAATAAGTGAGGAACTCATAATCAAAAAGAAAAATCCAGCGCACAGAAACTACGAACACGGCCACAATATGCTCACCGTGTTTGGAAAATAAAACATTCTTATAATTTCAGGAACGTCCGTAAAATCCCACACATTCCGTTATAAAATCGTCCTTGGTAATGGCAAAAAGAATAGCCGTAACCGCACATATATACAGAACTTCTGGACAGTTAGACAACACTTATAAAACACAAGAACATTTAAATAAAAAGCAATTTTCATTTTTTGTCAATAAAACTTATATATATATATATATATATATATATATATATATATATATATAAATAAAGAAATATAGTTTTAAGGTGTGCTATATTTATGGGATAAAGTGCTCAATAACAAAAAGAGCGTGTATAAATATAAAAGGAACATTGAAGTCAATACTCAGAGGCTACAGGCTGTTTCATATATATATATATATATATATATATAAATTGATATATATATCATAAAATTCGGTGTCCCCACAGTTGTTCAAAATTTAAAAAATAGTTAACTGCGCGGATTTGTCTCAATGTGACCGACTTGACAACTTTTAATTTTTTTTCTATGGGTCTAAGTATTTACTCTGTCTCCCCACTAAGACGAGTTGTCACACAAGGTCTTTTTTAAGGTAGGGGCCCGAGCGCGTACACCCGAGCTAGGGGAAAAAAACTCGAAGGAGTGGTTTAGAGACTTAAAAAAAATATTTTCTAAGTGTAACTTATATGTGGCATAAGGCCGAAAGTAGGGAGCACCTAGTAAGGATCGAACTCACTATCCAGTAGTAATTGATCTAGCGAGAAGCTTGCTAACCATTACACCACCTCGAAGTGCCTAAATGATTTTGTAAGCGTAGCTTAGATGTGGCACAAGGCCGAAAGTATGGGGCACCCAGTGAGGATCGAACTCACTTTTCAGTAATAACTGATCTAGTAAGACAATCTTGTTAACCATTACACCACGCTGAGGCACCCTATGATTTTTTTTTCTCTGGGGCTATGTGAAATGACAGATCTCTATATCGCTCTTCCGCCAAGCCTAGAGAAACTTAAGCGGAGAATCACTGAGATGATGGGGAATGTTACGGAAGACATGCTACAGCGTGTTTGACAGATGTTGGGCTATCGACTTGACGTATGTCGTGTCACGGATGGTACGCATATTGAACATTTGTGAATCTTTGTGAAAATCGATTGTAAAATCTGTATCCTTCTAAACATACTATTTGAATTTTGACAAATAAATCTGTTATTATTCAGCATGAAGCCTATTTCATTTCGTTTGCCTGGGACATGTAGCTACTCAGAAATTCTCAATTTTATTGATGTCAATTTTTGGGGCACCCCCTGTATATCTCTATATAAATTTGTTTAGCTTTTGTCGTGATTTCTTTGACACGTTTTCTTTAATGTGTTAAAACACTTCCAAGATGTTGAACAACGCTGTTTGTGGCGTCCTTCGTGATATTCACGTTTTAAATGATGTCAATTTTGCGTGAACACCCTGTAAAGAGGGCGTAACAGCAAAATTGCCCAAATCGTGTAATAGCAAAATTGTCTAACTCGTGTAACCGCAAAATTGTCCAAATAGTGTAACAGCAAAATTGTCTAAATCGTATAACTGCAAAATTGTCCGAATCGTGTAGCAAAATTGTTCAAATCCTGTAACAGCAAAATTGTCCAAATCGTGTAATAGCAAAATTGTTCAAATCGTGTAACAGCAAAATTGTCCAAATCGTGTAGCAAAATTGTTCAAATCGTGTAACAGCAAAATTGTCCAAATCGTGTAACAACAAAATTGTCCGAATCGTGTAACCGCAAAATTGTCTAAATCGTGTAACCGCAATATTGTCTGAATCGTGTAACAGCAAAATTGTCCAATTGTCAGAAGTAGCTCTGAAATGTTGTATTTTAGAAATGATTAAATGTATATTACTGGAATTCTCCGGGGTTTTTATAGCGCTACGGGACTCTACTTTGCTCAATAAGAATGTATAATTACTCCCTAAGTTTAACAAAAAAATCGTGATGAAATCGACCATAAACGAAAATGACATGTTCATCATTAATTAATCATAGCTCATGAAGTACTGAAATAATGTTCAAACACACACACACACACACACACACACACACATATATATATATATATATATATATATATATATATATATTCCAGGATCATATTGCAACTTATTCAAGATGATCCTCGTCCTCTCTAAACTTTTAGCTTTCTGCCCTAGTATAACAATGTTCTAGTTTTCGTCTCTACTGTCCCCTCATTTTTTTTAATTTATTCACCGATCTCTTGATGGTCCTTGGGTGATCTTTGAAGATGGAATGTTGGTACCATTACTAAAGGCATGAATGTTGGTACCATTACTAAAGGCATGAATGATCTTTTTCCTTTCACCATTGTTCAATTGGGAAGACAGTGGGGCTGACACGACACGATTTTAACCTGCTCTCTTTCTAGCTGAATAACTCAAAGGATTTTTCAGGGATTCTTATGACAAATGGTATCAAGATGCGTAAACGTTTTATCAGAAAATAGGAAAAAAATACTTAGTGGTTTTTTTTTCATATATTAAAAATTATGTGGGATGTATAATTATCCCAGGCTGTCAGACGATTTGAACAATTTTACTGTTTCACCCGGTATATCAAACATTTTCTGGTCTCTGTTCGTTGGAGCTGCTAAGGCAGTTTTATTGCAGCTTTTATCCTAACCTATCCTAAAGGTTTTACCTGAAATTTGGTCTTTCATTTCGATCTGAAGAATTTTTGTGAATATTTCGGAGATAAACTGTTCTAAGAAACAAAAATCTTTGGGTCCTGTCACTGGATCTAACCAACGCCTTTATCCATTGTGCCATGTGTCCGTGAGGACACAAAGAGTGTGAGTTCAATACCCGGTTAAGACAGTGGAGGACATGGAGAGGGGAATTAACAGGAGATAAATGATAACTGACATCCATTAAATAAGCAAGTGGAACTAGAAGAGTAAACTCCAGTGAGCGAAATAAAGGGTTCAGTTCGACATTCCAACCACCTGAAGAAGGCGAGAGCGTACAGCGGCCGAAACATTGTAATAAATATGACGACAAAGATGAGGACAATAGTCCGAATAATGTAAATAGTGTACATAATACCTCATCTCAGAAATATAGACAGATTCTGCAAGCGTTGTTGTTTGATTCGCGTTACTTGCTCTTAATTGTGAATTTGTACATTTCTGAAGATTGTATTGCGCCAATTTTCGGCAAACTCAAAACACATCCTTATTAAAAATTAAAAAAAAAATATCTGATAATCACTAAGCGGAGTTGAAACTCTATTACCAGTGCGGGAGAAGAAGTATAGCCTTGATCTTGTAGGCAAGGCCGATCATCCCGAAGGTAAGACAGTTTTTTTGTGTTTCATAACATGATTCTTCGTAAATGGTATAATCGACTAAGAAGTCTTGCAGAAGATGTCGCATTTATTTCCGGCTGCAAGTTCTGATCGACCGATGGCCGTTCCCATTCGCCGACTGTGCTTGTTACCGCGCCACCGTCCGCCGCTCGCCCCCCCCACTCTGTTGAATTCTGACGTGGCGGCCATTTCCGAAGAATTGATCTCGTTAACATTTGAAGATTTAATCTCGTGACGGATTAATCGGGACGTGGGTCGTGGTGAGGGCGGGGTGGGGGTTAAGAGAAAAGACTTGAGCGCTGCTTAATTAAAATGTTCAAAGAGTCGAGACAGGGTCTGCAGTTATCTGCCCCCCCAGACCCCCCCCGGATAAATAGATCGTCACTTTGTCACGTGTCGTGAATGTTTAATGGGGGTCTCGGCGCAAAATAAGGCGGGATTAAGTCAAAGACGATGATCTGAGGAGAGATTAACAGATGGCTTTTCAGATATCATGAAACAGACGGAAGACACGCACACTGACACACACACACACTGACACAAGCAAAGACGCACACATAAACGCACACTTACAAACACAGGCTCACAAACACACAGACACGCACGCACGGACGCACGCACGCACACATAAAAATATATAACTAGTTAGAAATAAGTATATAATTCATATGAATGTGTATATATATATATATATATATATATATATATATATACGCACACATACACAAACACACACATATACACACACATATATACATAAACAGAAACAGACTGAGATAGATAGATAGATATAAACTGAGTGCAATGAACACATTTAGATAGATAGATAGATAGATAGATAGATAGATAGATAGATATGAAAAGGACTGAGATAGATATATAGATACATACATACATACATATAAACAGAGTGTACTGAATAGATAGATAGATAGATAGATAGATAGATAGATAGATAGATAGATAGATAGATATGAAAAGGACTGAGATAGATAGATAGATATAAAGAGTGTGTACTGAATAGATAGATAGAAATGAAAAGGACTGAGATAGATAGATAGATAGATAGATAGATAGATAGATAGATAGATAGATAGAAACAGAGTGTACTGAATAGATAGATAGATAGATAGATAGATAGATAGATAGATAGATAGATAGATAGATAGAAAGAAAATGAAGAGATAGATAGATAGATATGAAAAGGACTGAGATAGATAGATAGATAGATATAAATAGAGTGTACTGAATAGATAGATAGATAGATAGATATGAAAAGGACTGAGATAGATAGATAGATAGATAGATAGATAGATAGATAGATAGATAGATATAAACAGTGTGTACTGAATAGATAGATAGATATGAAAAGGACTGAGATAGCTAGCTAGCTAGCTAGCTAGCTAGATAGATAGATAGATAGAAAGAATGAAAGAAAGAAAGAAAATGAAGAGATAGATAGATAGATATGAAAAGGACTGAGATAGATAGATAGATAGATAGATGCAGACTGAGATAGATATAGGTTGTACATATTTTCGTGTGTTTGTGTGTGTGTGTGCGTGTATTTGTATGTGTGTATGTGTGTGTTGGGAAATCTCCCGTCTTACTGGACGTATGAGGGTGAATCTGATCGGTTCCTAGGAACCAACAGCCCAGACACCAGCACATATGATTTGATTACAGTGGCGAAGTGCTAAATACAGAGATCTCGTGCACTACGTGCCACAAAATCCCCAAACGACCCTCCGTGTTTTAGGTTTTAATATATATATATATCGTTCGGCTACAAAGAATCGTTCGGTAGACAAGGTCGAATTTACTGCTTATAAACTTCAATCTTCCATGAATCTCGTACATTCATAACTGCTCTGGCGTATCAAATGTAAACAAACCGAACGATTCTTTGTAGCCGGTAAGGCACGTCAGCGTAAATGACGGTTCCGTATAAGGATGCAGGTTCGAATCCTGTCAAAGAACGAATATTTTCTATGAAAATTTCTCGGACATTCAGGCCGGTAAATGTTATTTAATACTGTTTATCATAAACAGAGCATTTACTTAAATACTTGTATCTATAAAAAACAACGTTAAACATAAAAATGTCTTTAATAAATATATATATATATACCAAATTGTTTGATAAATTTGTATGAGTTTATATATATATATATATATATATATATATATATATATATATATAATTTATAAATTTAAAAAATCTATATTAACTTCAACCAAATTTTGACAAAAAATTTGAATACAGTTAAAATGGAAAAATCTGATATTTATTGTTGGTAGGCACCGTGGAATAATGGTTAGCGGCTCGGATAGAGGAACCGGTGAACCGTGTTGGAATTCCGGTCGAGTCCATTGCATTCACTTACACTTTGAGATATATATGAATCCTCTTCATCTTCTCCCAGCTATTGGTAAATTGCAGGGCAGAATGAGTCTCGGAGAAGGACAAACTATGATTCAAAAACTCTCCTTAAGCCCAAGAATCACCACTTCTACTGTGGTTGCAGTACACATGGTGTCCCTACGATTGTTCTAGGGGGCACCATGTATACAACCCTACGGGATTAGAAAATATATAGTAAAGAAAATTGTCCGTATATAGTTCCCATATATGAAAGTAATCTTTGAACTTAGTTTACCAGTTATGGGTATGACGATAAACTACAGCACGGCTTCTGATTGGAAGATTGGAGTTTTTGAGGAGCGTTGAAGTACCTTTTAATTGCTGCTATTCCCAGGTTTACCCTAACCCGGGGTGACAGTACCAGCTGTGGAAAAATATTGAACGTCCAAACAAAAAACAAAACACTATTGAAGTGTAGGAATAAAATTTTGTAGCAAAACGACCAGCAGTACATTTTATCTGTAGCTGAAGCCATAAAATTGTGTTCAAAATATTTAGATGTCGGCATTAAATAACCCATATAGGTGTTGATATACCACTAAACAAAATCAGCCAAACAAGCATCGTGAAATTACTCTTTCATGATATTATTCCATTTAATATCCTACAATCAAAACTGTATTCCAAAATATGACCTCAACAAAACTACAACATAAAACAAACATATCAACGCCTCTAGTAATGATATCCACACAAACATGTATATGAACAAAAGCTGAGTATTATGTAGCATGTAAAAATAGAATAACATATATGATTTTTATTACTTCCAAGCTCTCAAAAAAAAAAAAAAATTGGTATTAAGTGACCCATAAGGATATGCCGCTAAACAAAATCAACCAACTCTTTCATGACATTAATCTATATAATAGCCTACAATTTCTTAAAGGAATTAAATTGTATTCCAAAATATAACTTCAACAAAACTACAACATAAAACTCACATAACACCACATCTATTAATTATGTCCACACAAATATGTATTTGAACAAAAGCTGAGTATCATCTACCATGTATTCAGTTGCGAAAGCAGAATAACATATTTTTATTACTTCAAAGCTCCGAAGAATATTAATTTACGACATTAAACGAATCGTACGGTGTTAATATGACTTTAAGCAAACAAATCAATCAACAAAAACAATTTTTTTTTTAAAAATTCCATAAGTTTTAAAAATTTATAAAATTTTCCGCCACTCAATGTAGAGTGCTACATTAAGAGGTAGCTTATATGGATAGGAGGTGAATATAACGGTTGACTCTAGACATGAACAGGTTAAGATTGTAATTCCCCACAGCAATCATTCACAGGAAGAAGCTGTTGGAGTGGAACTTCTCACCGATGAAATTCGGAAGGAATGTCGGGGTTTGCTACTCTGTAATTGTCATGGCGGTCCTAGCTGTGAAATTATTGGGGAAACCAAAATCTTGAGCTCGTCCGAGCACTTTTTTACTGAAAGTAGAATAGAATAGTGAGAGACTCGAACATCCCGCTTGTTTCAAAAGAGAGGTTGGAGAATGGGAAAAATATTCATGACCTAATGGACTTTAGACGTTTTTTAGAGTTCTATCAAAGCTTGAAAACGCGGTCTGGACATTTCCCGTCCAAATATGGTAACAGTACTCCATTTTGGGTCTGATTCTTTTACACTTATTGTCTTAGTGGCTTTACTCCCTTGAATATAGAATTTTATTTTTTTTTATTTTTCATTAGAAGAAAGCTGTAAATGACACACAGGGGATTACAGAGAGAGAGAGAGAGAGAGAGAGAGAGAGAGAGAAGAGAGAGAGTAAAGAGGGGTGTTTGAGGAAAGGATAAAGAGAAGGACGGAGATCAAGACCATGACATCGGAAGATGTCGATTGACATTACAATTGAATATTTGAAGATTATACCTATCAGAGAAGCAAGTAAGAGGAAGGGAGTTCCACTGTTGGGAAGTGCGGAAAAAGAAGATGTTGAGTTAGAAGCATTGGCTACATTTAACTGTTTCCAGAGTGAAAGGGTGGGACCGAGATGCCAACCTAGTAGCATGCTTAAATTCATGCAGATGGGGTACCAGTGAAAATCGCTCCTCAGATCAGTTGCCATGAAAATATTTGTAGAAAAGACAGAGGGCAGTCCCAGCACGTGTGTGAGAAAATCACTGTAGACGAGATGCCAGGTCAGGACACAAATTATGTTTTCTTTTATTTCTCATATTCCTTGTCACTCAGTAACCCCAAGCAAGGCGGGAGTACCTCTAGCAAACAAGGAGTTACAGAGAGCAAGATTAAAGAGGGTTGTTTGATGAAAGGATATAGAGAAGGACGGGAGTCAAGACCATGACATGTCGAAGATGTCGATTGACATTACATTTGAATATTTGAAGATTATAGCTATCAGGGGAAGCAAGTAAGAGGAAGGGAGTTCCGCTGTTGGGAAGTGCAAGAGAAGAAGCCCTTGGAGTAGAAGAGGCGGTTAAATTTAACTGTTTCGACAGTGAAAGGGTGGGAAAGAGATGCCAACCTAGTAGCACGCTTAAATTCATGCAGACGGGGTACCAGTGAAAGTAGCTCGCCAGAGCAGCTGACAAAAAATATCTGTAGAAAAGACAGAGGGAAGACCCAGCACGTCTGTGAGAATAACCTTTTTGAAGCATTTTTGTAAATAGTATGTGTGTGTTTTGTGTTTTTTTCGAGGAAATAGACAGGAGATGATAACATATGGCAAAGTGTTGAATAATTTATCCTGTTAATACCTTTTTTCGATAAAATTCAAAAAAAGAACGTCATCTGAATAAATGCATTTTCATGTTTAAAGGCTTCATATATATTTATTTCTTGTTACATTTGTATGTCAGGTTTTTGAATAGCAGTCTTCATTTCTTTCCACCCAACCCTCTTCGGAGATACGTGGGACACTTTTATTGACAACAAGTAAAAATTAACTTGTCCCAAGGGTCCGCATTTTCCAGTCAGACGTCAAACGATAAAATAGGAGGACAGGGGAACAGACAAAAAGAAAGAACCATTTTATTGGTTGTTTTATAATATCTAAATTCAATTTTTTCTCATTAAAAGACAATTTCTTCTGCGATGTCATTTTTCTTGACTGTAAATTAAAGATGTTCCAATTTACAAAGAGAATTTTGGCAGCAATGTAAACGTTGAAACCTATATATATATATATTTATAAAGATATAGATTAGATAGATACATAAATAGAATAAAAAAATCTTCCTAGATAAATAAATAGATAGAATATATATAGATGAGATAATTGGCCTATATTTATATATATATATATATATATATATATATATATATATATATATAATATTTATATATATAGATATATAGATACCAATTTTAGATAGATAACCAGATAAAGATGCATAGATGAGATAGATAGATAGATTAGATTGGAAAATAAACAGATAGAAAGATAGAAAGATAGATAGATAGATTTCAGATAGATTTTTTTTTTATATATAAATATAAATTTTAATATATTTCTATTTATAAATATAATGAATAGATATAAATATAAAAATATTAATAGATAATAAAACAAATATTAAATATAAATGCAGTAGATGAGATAGATAAGTTTATGAAAAAGAAAAAAACTAAAACATTTAAGAATTATTAATATATATATATAATAAATTTTTACATAAATGGAAGATAGATATAATATGAATAGATAAGATAAAAATCAGAGAGAAAAAAGAGAGAGAGATTATATTATTATATATATATATATATATATATATATATATATATATATATATATATATATAGATAGATAGATTTATTTAATAGATAGATTGATAGATAAAAAGATACATAGATAGGTTCATAAATGGATAGATATGATTAAAAAAAATAAATATAGATCGATAGATTCATAGATATGACTATAGATAGATAGATATATATATGTATGTATGTATAGATATAAAAAGCTAGATATCTAACTGTTTAGATGAGATAGATTTTATAATGAAAATACCAGATAGATAGATATTTAATAGATCTGAATAGATACTAAGGCTGGATAGATAGATAGATAGATAGATAAGAAATTTGATTTGGATTAATAGACGACAAGGGAAAATACTGGATAGATTTTTTATATATTAATGGATTGATAAATATGAATTAGATAAATTATGTATATGAGATACCTGGATAGAGAAAAAGAAAGAGAGAGAGAGATTTGAAAGAAGAGATAGAGAGATTAAGAATAATTAATATACTATATATATATATATATATATATATATATATATATATATATAGATAGATAGATAGATAGATAAACAGATAGATAGATAGATAGATAGATAGATAAAATTTAGATAATATGTATAGATGAAATAGATCGGTAGATATGATCAGAGATATATAGATATGAACAGAATGGGATAGACATGAAATTACTGATATAGATAGATTGATAGATATGAAGAGATAGAGATAGCTACCTAGCTAGATAGCTAAATCGAAATATACATATGAAGAAACATACCCCCTTGTGAAAATGAATTGAAACAACTGCTTTAGATTCCTTTCTTTCACCATACGGTCAGTTTTAGACACATTTAAATTCGGTTTAAA
The DNA here is from genome assembly GCA_903632075.3 of Acanthosepion pharaonis. Taxonomy (NCBI): domain Eukaryota; kingdom Metazoa; phylum Mollusca; class Cephalopoda; order Sepiida; family Sepiidae; genus Acanthosepion; species Acanthosepion pharaonis. The sequence goes on along the minus strand of CAHIKZ030001510.1, from coordinate 231,926 downwards.
ACTGATTTTAAATTTTCCCTTAGATTAGGTAATTTGCAGTGGTGTGCTGTAACATGAATCTATTTTCGGTGTATATGATTAAATTTATTGGGCCTTGAAAAATATTGCGTCATCCTGTGATTGTATGTGGTATTTATCACGCCCAAACACTATTGTCTTGACTGTCGATTAATGTCCTAATTACATATCTAAGATAGATAGAACTTCCAAGAAAGTTGAAAAAATTTAACGCAGCCCTAAAAAAATGGGTGTTAAGAAATGAAAGAATTGTAGACTGTCCCGATACTATCCCGATTTAAAAATCATTTTCTGCTGATCTGAATTTTGATATATGCAAGCAATTTCTTGGTGGAATGGACATACAAAGTATTTGGATGAATTGGGTTTTGTTTGATTGAAAAATACGAAAAAAATAAATAATAACAGAATTATTCGTTTTGTTTAATTAATTTGCAGAAGATTGATACAAATCTGGTGAAAACCTAATTAAATTAAAAGAATGTCCCTAAATGAAATTTTTGACAATGTTCCCTCTACAAAGCTCAAGATTTTGAGTGGTTAGTTTGTTTGTTTAACCGCACATCGACCTCTTTTGGGTTATTTCATTTTTTTCCAGCCAAAATAAAAAAAAATATTATTATTCTAAAAACAAACTGAATTCAAGTAGATTCAACAATACATTTCTATGTAGACATTTCTAGAGGCGGTGATGTACGTTTTCTTTTCTTTTAAGTTATATTTTGGAATATAGGTTGATTTAAGAAATTGTAAGATATTTTATGGATTAATGTCATGAAAGATTTCTTTTGATATTGTTGTTATATATTTAATATATAAATCTAAATATTTAAACATTTTTTGAGCCTTCAGACAAGAAAAATATATTATCTGGCATTTCTCTACAAAATGTTGGTAATTCAGTTATAGTATTTCTTTTTTTAAGCATTACGCCGTGAGCAAGGCGTGAAGCCACTAAGATGCAGGGGGTTGCAGAAGATTTGGAGCAAGAGCAGATAGGAGTGATAGAAGAAAGGATGAGGAGAAGGGTAGGGGATAGATCAAGGTAACTGGAGATGTCGATTGACATTACATTTGAATAGTTGGAGATTATAGCTCCCAGGGAAACAGTAATTGGGGAGGGTGTTCCACGGGCGAGAGGTGCGAGGTATGAAACTATTGGAGTAGAAGAGACGGCTATATTTAAAAGTTTCTACAGTTTAAGGGTGGGAGCGGGATGCCAGCCTCGTAGGACGCTTGAATTCATGGAGTCTGGGAACCAGTGAAAGCAGCTCATCGGAGCAATTACAATGAAAGTATTTGTAGAAAAGACAGAGAGAGACGACGGTGCGTCTGTGAGAGAGTGACTGTAGACGAGACGCCAGATCAGGGCCAATTACATATCCGTCTCTGGATCTTGTTGTGGGAGATGCGGCAGAGTAATGGATAGCGGCTCAGATTGAGGAATCAGAGAGCCGAGTTCGAATTCTAGTCTAGTTCTGTGCTAAAGGCATGAACGCTCTTCTTCTCCCATCAGCTAAATAGCAGGACGTAACCTTGCGTGGCCATTAGTCTAAGAGAAACCGGCCTGGAGAGAGAGAGATAGGCTCCGTCTTAGAAACACCTCAGTTACTGTAGCTGCAGTACACACGGTGACCTCACGACACTTACGATAAACAAAATGTTTTTATATTTTCAACTTTCACCATTTTACTGAACGATTCCTATTCGCCTATAGCAAAGACTCTGAGAAGAGCTGCCACCCCGGGTAATGGAGGACCTGTGAATAACAGTAATTAAAAGGAATTCCAATCAGAGAACACTTTTTTTTTGATTTGTTGGATGTAGTTTATCGTTATACCCAGGACGACAAGGCTCAAAAGGTATAAGTTTACTGGCAGAGTAAGCAGTAAGAGGAACATTTTTTTGGGGGGGGAGATAACGGTGAAATCATAACAGATATTAATTATAGTCGTCGGGAAAGCATCCACTTGGGAGTCGATTCCACAAGGTAGCGGTTTGTCGGAAGAAGCTGTTCGAGTGAAACTTATTTCTTACGAATAGTGTACGAAGGAAATTAGGTTGCTTCATTAAATGAAACACGGCGGGTCCTAGATGTGAAGGCCTGAACTTGCGGCACTCACGAATGCAGGACATCTGATGCGAGCCGAAATAAAGAAAGAAGAACTATCCAATGGAAAGGCTCATTCAAAAAATTTGTGAAGGAAAATTAGTACGAAGATAAAGCCAATTGTCCTTTATATATTTTTTTCTTTAGTTTTTTAAGGTTTATCAACCCTTTGTGGGTTAATTAAAGCTGAAATATTTTGAATTTTAAGAATGATTCTTCAATTTGATTTTGGCGAGTGAATATTGCATTAACAATCTTTTGAGAATAATAATGATTTTCCGAATATTCCCTACTATTTAACCCATATATGGGGGAGGTGTTGAATTTATACATTGCGTAATGGTACCCTCGTGCAAGTGAATGTAGCAGACCCGAGTGTCATTCGAACTCAGCACTCCAATTTCTCATCCCGAGCCGTTATCGATTACACTAAGCACACATCAAAGGTTACCATACCTGATGTTCCAAAGCGGTCAACCCTTTAGGTACTGACTGAGCTCGACGTTGCTTAACTTCGGTGATCGTATAAGAACACGTGTTTCAACATTATGTGGCCATAAGCCATTACACCATCCTCACATTCAAGCTTAAAACATATTGTATTCCCAAGCTGACCTGGCTTGATGTTGCTTAACATCGGTAATCGTACAAGAAACAGTGTTTCAACTTGGTATGGCCATAAGCCATTATCCCTTCATACATCCGAGCTTAGAACACCTTGTATTAGCAAATAGCCACCCATCTAAATACTGACAGGTTTGACTCTGCTTAACTTCGGTGATCGTACAGGAACCTGTGTTTCAACTTTATGTGGCCAAAAGCTATGACATCACATCCAAGCTTAAACACATGGTATTCCCAAGCGGTCACCCATCTTAGTACTGACCTTGTTCAACGTTGCTTCACCTCGGTAATCATACAAGAACTTGTGTTTCAACTTGATATCGCCATAAGCCATTACACCATCATCACATCCAAGCTTAAAACACCTGGTATTCCCAAGCGGTCAACCATCTTGGTACTGACCGTGTTCAACGTTGCTTAACCTCGGTAATCATACAAGAACTTGTGTTTCAACTTGATATAGCCATTACACCATCATCACATCCAAGCTTAAAACACCTAGTATTCCCAAGCAGTCACCCATCTAAGTACTGACCAGATTCCATGTTGCTTAACTTTGTTCATAGCTGTGCTTAGATTAATTTGTGAAGTATATAAATGAAGGTATAGAAAACAATATAGCGAAGTACTTAAAGCACAACTCGGGGCCCTCAATCAGCCTTGGGCACCCCTGGTCTGAGGGTTTGAGTTTGATACGCTCCGGCCATGATAATCATAGTGGTTAAGAAGCAAGAGGAAGAAAAGTGTTAGCGATATCAAATTTATCTTTATTTTAACCTCATCCATCCTGCAAAACCGGCGCAAAAACAATTCGCCAATTTTTCCCAGTTACCCGCGCCAGTGAAATAAAATTTTCGCGCTTGATCCGTGTAGTGACAATGGTGTTAGATTTGAGGTGGTAACGTTAAAATGTTTCAGAGAATGGGGAGCCACTGTGGAAAAACGCGTTTCTGGAACAGAGAAAAAGGCGTGAGAGACGTGAGTCAAACAACTTTGCCAGGGATTGAAATCGTTCTTTTTTTTTTTTCTTTTTTTTGATGTGATCTTGATTAAAATTGATATACCAGTATTCAATATGCATATGGCCATATTCTTCCATTTATATATATATATATATATATATATATATATATATATATATATATATATATATATATTGAAAAATACATTATATTAAAAAATTTAAATCTTCAGACACACTGGGTTGTATATTAATATTCTTTCGTTTCTATTATTATTTCATTTAGATTCCTCAACTAGTTTCTGCCAACATGGTCATCATCAGGAGGAAAAAATTCTCTTGTTGGTAGCAGTGTAGCAGTTTATATATATATATATATATATATATATATATATGTGTGTGTGTGTGTGTGTGTGTGTGTGTTTTAATTCAAAAAATCAGTTAGCTATTAGTTTCATGATTTTGCACAATCATCAGGTAGCCAGTCCGTAACATAGTATATATAAGAGACTAGTATATACATATATATATATATATATATATATTATTCTATTTCTCCCCCTCTCTGTTTGATATATATATATATATATATATATATATATATATGTATATTATGTGTGTATATATATATATAGAGAGAGAAACTAGTCTTTCTCTCTCTTCTCTTCTCTATCTATATATATATATATATATATATATGTTATTCAATTCACCCCTCTTTTTCTAAATATATATATATATATATATATATATATATATATATATATTTGAAATTATGCTCAAATGTATTGAACACTATAGTTGTTTATTACGTTTTTTATGACATTCTGAAAAAACTAATAGGCTAGAATTTACCTTTCCTCTGCCGTGCGCTGATGGCTCAGGGGTAGGACTTCTCCGACTGATCCAAATTCGATACCAACTTGACGCAATCGGATGTCTAAATACGCTGATTCGCTGTGATACAGCAAAAATGGCCTGTATGTGGATGACATAATAGAAATATATATATATATATATATATATATATATATATATATATATATATATATTCATATATATATATATTCATGTTTTGACTGCGTGAGATGTATTATTTGTGTGTTTTTTTAATTTTAGCAGGAGAATTAATTTCGAGCCCTCGCGTGTTGGACATGGCTTGTATTCGAGTGGGCGATTTTCTATTTAAAAAAATAAAGTTTCAACACTCCCATCATTATACAAGGTGAGGTTGATGGTGGAAGTGAGATGTTTGGTGTACAGGTTCACCCTCATATATATATATATATATATATATATATACTATGAAATGGACAAAGTCCGATAATTATTTTATGGCATTTTTATGTTTATACATTCTTTTTGTACATACAAATATTTAAGTAAATGCTCTGTTTATAATAAACATTATTAAACAACATTTACCGGCCAGAATGTCCGAGAAATTTTTACAGAAAATATTCGTCCTCCGACAGGATTCGAACCTGTATCCTATACGGAACAGTTATTTAGCTTGACGTGCCTTTACCGATTTGGCCACAATCTCTGTTGCCTCATTGTTGCAGACGTTTCGGCCGTTGTAGGTTCCGACATTCTTCAGTTGATTGTAATTTCGAAGTTAACCCTGCATTTCGTCCACCGAGGTAGAGTCTTCTAGTTCCACGTGTCATGCCTCTTTCGAATACTTCAGTTATGTCCCTTTAACTCAACTCTCCAATTTCTAAAAAGGAACCATGGCATTACCAGGTATTGAACTAATTGAGTTCTATATCAAGTCTATAATATGACATATGGCCCAGTGGAGAAAATGGCTGGTTGGATCCGGCGGACGACATAAAGGGTTCAGTTCGAAATTCGATTCACCTGAAGAAGGCTGAAGCGTACAACGGCAGAACCCTCGTGGATATGGCTACAGAGACGAGGTCAACAGTCCGAACAATGTAAACAGTGTAAATAATTATAATACATCATATCAGAAATTTAGACAGATTTCATTTTCCATATCTATCTATCTATTCACAATATCTATCTATCTATCTATCTATCATTTATTCTTATTGTCTATCTATCTATCTATCTATCTATCTATCTATCTATCTATCTATCTTATCTATACATATCTATTTATGTCTGTCTCAGCTTTTTCATCTTTTCTCAGTCTGTTCATATCTATCTATCTATCTATCTTTGGGCACCCCTGCGTGGTGTAATGGTTAGCAATCTTGTCTTGCTAGATCAGTTACTACTGAAAAGTGAGTTCGATCCTCACTGGGTGCCCCATACTTTCAGCCTTGTGCCACATCTAAGCCGGGCTTAGAAAATCACTATCTATCTATCTACGTTCATATCTGTATATCTATCTATTTATATGTCTCATCCCTACATATCTGTCTCATTATTTTTGTATCAATTCATTTATATTTAATCTCAGTATGTTCATACCTATCTATCTATCTATCTATCTGTCTATCTATCTGTCTATCACTTCTATTTTGACCCAACAGACAGGCCCGACATTATCCCACAGACGTCAGCGTATCCGAGTCTTAGCGTCGGGCAAAAAGCGAATAGGTCACGTGACCGACACCTGAAAATTGATGATGGTCGCTCTGCGAAAAATTATTCCGAGAAGGAAAGCTAAGAACGTGAGTAAAACACCTGCTAAATCCCGAAGAAAAAAAAATAACAATCGAACACGGAGAGGAAGAATAAAGAATAGAGGTAAGAAAAGAAAAAAGAAAAAAATGGAGACGTTATTGCAGAAAGCCAAGCAAGAAATTACTTACAAGACTGAATCAATTTTCCCAAGACGCCCAAAAACAAATGACATCTACAGTGATGAAACATGTTGTTTCTGTATTTGAACCCTGGCTTCGGAGTTTCGATATAAAGATCAATCAGGCTGGATTTTGGCTTATTAACAGAATACAGTGGCAACTCTGTAAATAATATAAATATATTTTATTTTAGTTTAGTTTGTTCTTTGGATCTTAATTAATTCACCTCAAGATCAAAAAGGATTTATGGTATTTAATATCCCACCCACGAGGAATATATGTGGCACGAGGCCGAGATTAAAGTGGGTTTCTCCGAGCCCGTATGCTCGGCCAAAAATATACCGCCTAAACGGGTTCAATGCCTGTTCAGAAGTCATTACGAAACCTATCCCTTCGGTTAAGCTTCGTTCGGGTTCCTCTTTTACAAAGCATCCGTTCAACTGTCATTTGGTGCTCGTTACACCATTCAAAAAGGATTTATATTTACTACAATTCATCCCAACACTCAGAAAGGTCCCTTAAAAATTAAAGACGGACAAAAAAGATTGACTTCTGCGATGATGAAACATCTTTTTATATATGTAAACGCAAGCTATGGAGTTTCGTTATAAACATCAGTCAGGCGAAAAATCATTGTGGCACGATGTTTCGAAAATCATTCATGGTTAACAAACTTGTTTTCCTTGAAGAATTACGACTGAGTAGAGAGTAAGATTCTCCCTGGCTGCTCCATACTTTCGGCCTTGTGCCACATCTAAGCCACGCTTATAAAATCTGGGAACTTCGATGTGGTGTAATGGTTAACAAGCTTGTCTCGCTAGATCAGTTAAGACTGACTAGTGAGTTCGATCCTCACTGGGAGCACCGTACTTTCGGCATTGTGCCACATCTAAGACAACGCTTATAAAATCAGGGAACTTCGACGTGTTGTAATGGTTAACAAGTTTGTCTCGCTAGATCAATTAAGACTGAATAGTGAGTTCGATCCTACCTGGGTGCTCCATACTTTCGGCCTTGTGCCACATCTAAGACAACGCTTATAAAATCAGGGAAGTTCGACGTGTTGTCATGGTTAACAAGTTTGTCTTGCTAGATTAGTTAAAACTGAATAGTAAATTCGATCTTCACTGGGTGCTCCATACTTTCGGCCTTCTGCCATATCTAAGCCACGCTTATAAAATCAGGGAACTTCGACATGGTATAATGTTTAACAAATTTGTCTCGCTAAATCAATTAAGACTGATCCACACTAGGTGCTCCATACTTTCGGCCTTGTGCCATATCTAAGAGAACGCTTATAAAATCAGGGAACTTCGACGTGGTGTAATGGTTAACAAGTTTGTCTCGCTAGATCAATTAAGACTGAATGGTGAGTTCGACCCTCAATGGGTGCTCCATACTTTCGACCTTGTGCCACATCTAAAATACGCTAGTAAAACACTAAAAACAAAAGCCAGGCGAACTTCAGCTTCGTGTAATGATTTGCCGGCATGTCACGCTTGAACAATTAAGACTGAATTTATTCGATCCGCACTGTGTGCCCCGGACATTCGGCCTTGTGCTACTTTCTAAGCTACGTTTAGAAAATCATTTTATTTATCAAGCTTGTCTCCCTAGATGAATTACGACTGAATAGTGAGTTCGATCCTCACTGGGTACCACAAATATTTCGCTCTCGTGCCACATCTAAGCTACGCTTAGAAAATCATTTCGGTACATCGATGAGGCTAGCAAGCTTGTCTCCTTAGATGAATTATGACTGAGTAATGATTTCGATCCTCACTGGGTACCTCATACTTCCGGTGTGTCAGTCAGTAGAAGGTCATAATTCAGTCATTTTTCTGATTTTTTATTGCATTTAACTGTTTCTCAAATTCATCATTATTTGTAATAAAAACATTTTCATTTATATATATATTTATATATATATATATATATATATATATATATATATATATATATATACAGGGCACCTTTTTGTGGTGTAATGGTTAGCAAGCTTGTTTCCCTAGAACAATTACGTGATAGTAAAATTTGTGCCACATGCAAGCAGCGCTTTAAAATTCATTTATATATATATATATATATATATATATATATATATATATATATATAATGAGTGACTCCATCAAGTCATTCATTTCTGATAGGACTGCTACTTTAAGCAGAATTTTTTTTCTCTTGCTGATGGCCAGGCTGGTCGAAAGTAGTCGAGGAATCTAATTGAAATAATAAAACGAAAAAAATATTTAATATTAATATACAACCCAGTGTGTCTGAAAATTTATTTTTAATCTTTTTAATATGTTTTATTGTCTAAAATATATATTTGTTACATACATATATATATATATATATATATACTTACGGGATCGTTTTCACCTTATACAAGATGATATTTGTATGATTTCACTTTCAAGTTTCTTGCACAGCTCTTTGGACTGTCATGGGTGACACTCCTCTCTCGCGTGCCAAACGTCTTATGTATTGAGTTGGATCTTTTCTAATTGATCCCTTTAGCTGTAAGTTGAAATGTTGATCCCTCTTCCTGTTGTGACCTTTTGATCCAGTTTTTATCTTTACTCTCCTTTTTTTAACGCATTCACCATTCTCTTGATGGTTCTTGAATGTACCTTGAAGATGGAAGCCAGAATATGAATGTTGGCACCATAACTGAAGGCCTGAATGATCTTTTTCCTGTCACCATTGTTCATTTGGTTAGACATAGTGGGGTTGACACGACACGATTTTAACCTGCTCTCTTCCTAGCTGAATAACTCAAATGGTTTTTCAGTGATTCCTACGACAAATGGTGTTACGATGACTAAATATTATCTGAAAACTTGGAAAAAATAAACTGAATTAGTTTAGTGTTTTTGTTTCGATAGTAAAATATTATTTTGTGGGATGGACAATTATCACATGGTATTATACGA